>APFE030001319.1:0-61134 GCA_000404065.3 Pinus taeda | reverse complement strand
CCCCGCACCCCCCCGCGTGGAGGGGTGTACAAAACTTCCTTGGGTATACATCCAGTTGAAACAAAGACCTCTGAACAATCATGCTCCACACACAACACTTCAATTGAGGTTATTTTCACACTACTAGAAACATATTGATATGTAGATAGCATCTAGGTGCTATGAGTTATGTTCACAAAATTTTGACCCTAAAATGTGTCATTTGATGTTGAAAAATGGCTTTAAAAGGTTCTGAACCATAAAAATCCAAATTGGGGTCTATCACAAAATTATGTCACACAAGACAATTCCTCCAATCTTTCCACCCAAAAAGTACCAAGCTAGATGAAATTATATAGTGATCCATTTCAGATCACTTTGAAATGGATTAAACCATGTGCTCCACTACTTGTGCAGGCCCATCTCAATTCCTTTGAGTTTCATTCTTGCCTCCATACTCTCTAGGTGGGATACTTAGTATGTTAGTTATAGTCCCACATGGATTGATATGTACAACACTTAGTATTCATCATTTACGACTAGAAGTACTAGTGTATCTAACCCATTTTCTCCCCTAGCTTGTGTCTCTCGATTCCAATGTTAACACAATAAAGTGTCTTTCACCATTTGTGTGTTTTTTGATATCAATGCATTTCACCATTCCATCAGGAATTCCTCTACATTTACCTTACTCTAGCTTGGTAGTTTCCACCACTTATCTAGGGTTAAGCCCTAGGATTTTATGATAGACCTAAAATGTCATCTACAATTGCTTTATGCCCAATCATTTAAAATAATGGTTACATCCTTCGCCTTACCATGGTGTTTGGCACAAATTTTGTTGATTATTATTCTTTAGATACCATTATTGCTTAGAAGTTCATGACCCATGGCTCTTTTGCGTACATACAACATTGCTCCATCAAGATTTCCCTGTTGTAGAATATTCCCCACTACTACCTTTCATAGGAGTTGGGAATGTGTCATAGCCCTAGTGCATTTTATCATCCTCTCAAACTAACTACTAATCCTCACGTTGGGAAGTCATTTCCTCACCAATGAACTAATTAGATGTAAACACCTCCTCAGGTAGATTCCTCCTTTTTCTCCTCATCTTATGCAACATTAACAACCATTTCATATTATTGTTCCACTCCCAAGACACATTACTCACCCATCTACCATTAGAAATTCCACTTCCCCTGTGACTTGCAAGTGTTAAGCACGTTGTCATCATTCATCCTAAGATAAGATCAAAATTTCCATGAGATTCATAGTTGCATTGTTTATAACTCCCTTATGGACAAACCTGATTCATAATCATCTTTAGGCATAACTTGTCTCCATTCACTTCATATAAGCTCAACCTATATTTCAATTCTAGTATAGCCATCCATGCACTCTTGTATCAATCCCATAGGCCTAGTATGACAAGAGAGGCATAAAAGAGATGGAAGGGCTCACATACATTCAAAATTGTTCCTAGACATAGCATAATTTGTCTTCATTCACTTCAGAGTAGCTCATCCTAGAGTTTCAATTATAGCCATCCCTACTCTTCTCTCATGTAAATCTACAAACTACTAATATATGTTCCCAATTCTATATGTATAAAGATATATGGATCACTTGTATCTAATTTGTCATCTATATATTGTATTAGAATCTCCCATTACTAATGTTGGGGGACCATTTTGACATAGTAGTAGAGAATTCCGTGGTAAGGCATAAGTCATTGAATCAAGTCCAATAGAGGGATCATGTTTCCTATAGAGGAAGAACGTCCAAGTGTCCATTTCTTATTGTATGATCCAAATTTTCTCAAGATGAAAACCTTTGTCTAGGGATAAAAACTATTTGTCATGATAGGTTTCAAGGAAAGCATTGTTATCATGGAGCTTCACGCAACCGCTATAATTTTCTTAAGAATAGTCCTCTTCATCCTACTACTAAAGGAGCGATAATAGTGTATTCCATCTTCATCAATTTTGGACATATCAAAGATATTATTAATACCTCATAATTTGAGATTACTAATCTTCAAAAAAATGGAAAAAACCAAAGAGAAATGAACCAAACTCATTAGGTTATGAATATATCAATTACCTTGATATTGAAATTTGATGGAGATTTGGAAATAAACCCTTTTCATATCCAAAATTAATCGATCTTATTAACAAACTTTATATCTGGTTATTGATTAAATTTTTCAACAAAATATTGATTATCATATCTTCTCTAAAATAGAAATAAATATAAATATTGAAATAAATTCATTCTGATCCAAATTATAAACAACTTATTTCATATCTCTATTTAAATGAAATTAATACACAATAATAATTTTTTCCATATATGACAACCATTGAGTTATATAATAGCATTTCAAACCATCAATTATAAAGAAATATAATGCTTGACCTCTTCTTTATAATGGATGGTTTGAAATGCTATTATATAGCTTAGTGGGTGTCATTTGTGCCCAACATCATCCCTGCTTTATGTGACTTATGTGACCGTGTTAGTGATGGTTGGAGGTATGGAAACCTCCCTAGAAATATTAAAAACTAATAATTGATAGTTTGAAATGCTATTATATGACTTAGTGGGTATCATTTGTGCCCAACACGATCCATGCTTTATGTGACCGTATTAGTGATGGTTGGAGGTAGGGAAACTTCCCTAGAAATATTAAAAACGAAGGCATACTACAGACCAATACAACATTGAAAGCTCCGTACAATATTAAAATACCAACGTATATTGCACACAAATAAAAAATTAAAAAGTTAGGTGTGAAGTTCAAAATTAAAATACAACATACACTATAGAATATGCTATCTCCAGAAGGACTAGAACCATTTTTATATAATGTAAGAATCAGATTAAAAGGACGACCAAATAATGGAGATGACTATAGCTAGTGGAAAATGAAGTGGAAAACAAAGGAGGTGATTATAAACTAAATTTATGAAGTAGTTTTTAGTGTTAATTTTTGGATTTTCTGGTGTTAGAATTTGGTGGAAAATTTTGAGATGAAATTTTGATTTGTGTTATTTAAATTGGTTTTTTGATTTTATATATAGATTCAGCACACTGAAAACTTTTAAGACATTTTGATTGTGTAGGAGTTATTTATCAAATTTGTGATTTCAATAAAATCTCGTTGAATTTTAAAGAAATTAGACCTGGAAAATCTAAAAAATCTCATTAAAAACAATTTTTAAACCTACATGTACAAAAATACGAGGTATCATAACCATACAAGAATTGAAGAGGTTAGGAATTGGTTTTGAGTTGAAGAGGCCGGAAGTGAGGAAACCACATTGGTTGCTCAGTGGCTCATAGGTTAAAAGTGAGGAAACAAGATTGGTTGTTCATTGTGCACTGAATTGCATGCTTTATTGACATGCATGTTGTGTTCATTGGGTGTTTTTTTTTACTAAATTGCATGCTTTGTTGACATATGCATGTTGTGTTCATTGGTTTTTGCAATGTCTATATACAATAAGGGAATAAATTTATCTTATCTAAGATCTTGTCGCACTGGAGTTGGAGATAAGGGGGTTAAATTATCCATAGTGAAAGCTTGTCATAGGGGTCCTTTATAATACTAGGAAGTTGTTATCAACTACTCTACTTAATTTGTTTTTACTAGGGATGCATATGGTCCTATGTATGTGGTCACCAAGGTTAGGTATGGTATAGCGCACGCTTTTTTTGAACGATGGCCTTTTGACCTAATCTAAACTAATTTGAATAACGGCCTTTCTTTGTCTTAAGTCGACTTTTCATATTGTTAATATCTACTTGTCAGGGATTAAAAAAATTGAAAAGGATTTGTAAAATACAAAAAAGATAAAAATTGCAGAGATCCTATAAAAAAAACCTAAGCTTATTTATTATTTAGCATTCATTAAAGGTTGCATATTAAAATAACAAGGGTGGGTCCCTTCCTAGAACATGATTCTTATTCAAAGGAGGAGAGGTGGTCAAATTATTACAAAATTAAAATAGTTGAGAATGCTCTTAGCTTAGTCTTATAGTGCAAGAGAATGACCTTGGTTAAGTTGTGAAAGTTAAAAATATCATTTTCTAGGACACAATATATGGAAAATTCAGTAAATGAAAACTAAAATTCAGTAAAAATAATAGTAGGTATGCTAAGAATGTTCACTTTGTTACGATTTACGAGAGAGTGATAAAGCGTTATCGAAGGTATAAATTTTGAAGCAAGTCATAGTCGATTTTATGTTGTTTATTATTCTTTTAGATTTTTGTGGTGTTATATAATTGATTTTATGATGGTTATTATTTTTTAACGTTTTAATAATGTTATATATGTTAAATTTTGTTAGTGTGATTAGATTTTAAGGGTAAAGTTGGAAATTTATGGTATTTGGGAGTAAATATTAAAAAATATTTAATCATGTTAAAATTTAGTGTGGTTTAGATTTAGTGTGATTTTTGAATGATTTAATAGTTTAAAGGTTTTTGGGTCGCAGTTTTTTAAACCACAAGTTAGTCTCACTAGTCATAGAAACTTTAATTATCAAAGGCGCTTTCTCTTTTCATTCTTCTTAGTGTCGTAAAGGTGGCAAAACTTTTTTATTTAATAATATTTTTTAAAATTTAGTTAACAATAACTTTATTAAGAAAATTATAAAAAATTGTTTTTTTTATTTAATTTTGTTTATTTTCTTAAAAAATTAAATTATTAAATTAAATAAATTAATTAAAATTTTAAAAGTTATAATATTTTTAAATTACTAAATTAATTAAATAAATAGAATAAAAAATATTTTAAACATTTTAAATTAAGTACATTTGACTGGGAATTATTTAAAATTAATAAATAATAAAAACCATGTGAAATTATATATTAAAATATCTGTTTATGATCATACTTCATAAGGATTCATTTGGCCTTAAAATTGAAATTAATTATTAATTTTTATTAATTAATTATATTAAAATATCTGTTTATGATCATACTTCATAAGGATTCATTAGGCCTTAAAATTGAAATTAATTATTAATTTTTATTAATTAATTAATATATTATATATATATATATATATATATATATATATTATATATATATATATATATATATATACTTTTAGAATATTAAATTTTTTTTTTTCTAATTTTATGATTTATAAATGTTAAAATATTTATTAGTCAAAATATTATGATGAGTCAGAGTGCCAGGAGCGGGAGGGGCATTATATAATCCCGATGAACATTTGGAATACACTTTTTCTTGGGATTTAGGATGGGCAACGAACAATCAGGCGGAGTTCTGGGCATTATGGAAAGGCCTAGAATTAGCAAGGGTCTGAGAAATCAAAAACTTGTTGATAATACAGGACTCAATGATAGTAATTCAGCAGGTCTCGAAAGTGATTTCAAGCCCACGCCATATTTTCCCTCCAATTGTTCGGAGAATAGCACTATTGGTGGAGCAATTTGAAAATACTCACTTCATCCATGTCCTCAAATGCCTCAACACAGTGGCAAACATGCTAGCAAATCAGGGCACGTGCCTAGAATAAGGGGTATTAATTTTGAAGAATGACGAAAAGAGATATGTGTTGATTCCATAATCCAATTCATTAAATGAAGATCCTTGGGAACTTGAATAAATCTCATTCTTTGATAGTATAATTAAAGAGAATCAACACCAACAACCAGCATGAGTCGCTATCGAGAAGATAGACCAAAACTCAACCTATCCTCCACCTGTTGGATTGCATGCACGGAAGATCTCACAACTAGAGAGACAACAAGAGAAGCTGGATGGGTTTAAAAACTCGGCAGTCCTCTCAAGTACAATGCATGTGGGAGATGGAGATCAGTGATGCGATTCACGTTAATGGGAACAAGATCTATTAAGGTTCGAAGGTTGGCTCATCACTCAAGATGATAGAAGTGATGACTCTCCCTCTACAAGAATTATGTTGATAGATGGAGGATCCTCCGCTTAAGAGGAAGAGGAGGAAATGCATACTGGAAGACAAGTTGAAACAAAGTTTAATTGGTTTTCTATAAATTGGAGAGACTTTTTGTGGGAGAGGGTGCTGGTAGAGATGATGGACAAATAAGGAAGTGAAGAACTCAAACGATGGAGGAAGGTGTTGAAGAAAATCTTCAAGAATCTGTTGGGGATGTATGAAAGGTTAGATAGAAGAATGGAGTTGTTGGAACAGGAGAAGACTAGCAAGGCAAAGGAAATGGAGCACAAAGTGGATTGGCTCAATGCATGAAAAGAGTGATGCTTTCTTCATTTGGAATCAGAGATATTAATGATGAAGAAAGGAAGCAAGATAAAAAATTGGGACTCAAAGGAAGAGAAAGAATAAGGCACGCGGGAAATTGGCATGTATCTCCATGTTACGTAGTATTTTGTCACACCTCCTGCAATTCCTTGTGTCATACCCTGGAGTGTCTGAAACTTGGCAATCATGCAGTGTACCCATCCTGATATCCAGTTCAGATCCTCCCTGAAGACTTAATGAAAAGATGCCTCGAGCTTTCCTTGAAGAAGTAAGCTCCAAAACCCTAATTTCATGACCAGCATGACCCTTACACTGGCAACTAGGACTGATGGAAAGTTGCATTATACCGGCCTCACGCTTTTTACTTGGATACTCACGTTGATCCCTAAAAGGAAAGTTTTCCCAAAGAGGACAAGAAGCTTCGTGATCTAGAGGCTTCCAAAACGTCGAGCTAGAGGTTGTTCATTAAGGATGTGCTTGAATTTACCAATATTTCACTTTGATCTTATCCCTATGAGCTACCTCCTTGAGATGAGGGCCTTCCCCTATCTTTGGAGAGATCCTAACTCCCTCTCCCTGCCTATTTATTCATCCTCTCCTATTCCCAAATGGTTGGTCTCTGATTATTTGCACCCTTATGCTAAGATAGTGCCTACATGCTACTCATTTGGCTTGGAGAAGGAGTTCTTTGAGAGCTTGAGCTTGGACTTGTACATTCACTCACGGAGAGCTTATTGACATCAAGGCTTGGTTGTATGCTTCCTCCTTTATTTCATTAATATATATACAACTGTTGGTTCACTTTCCATAAATATTTGTGTTAATACATCATTTATCTTAATGCTCCTTGATTTGTTAAGTGGATTACTTTTGATTATTCTTGTTGCACTTGTATGATTTCTTATGTCTTTGATCTCTTATGCAGGTATTTAAACATTGTGACCAATAGAGCTAAGCCTGAGGAGCGAGTGTTCAAGATCTCAAAAAAGGAGTGTGTTATAGCATCAAAACGAGGTAGGTTCCCTTCCTCTCCTCTCATTTCGATTGTAATTTAGGAAAGTGTCTTGTAGATTGTCATATATGTTTCTAGTCCCACTCATTGGGCTAGAGGGATCGTCTTTGTCTGCGGAGAGGATTTGCCTAGACAACAAAATGGTGACTCCACTTAGGAAGCTATAACTTTTGCATTCATTCCTTCGATTATATTATCTTATGAGTTTGACCAACCCTCGATTCCTTGGCTTGTGTGCATCACTATAGATCTTTGCAGTCACTGCTTTTTACTTGAGAATGTTGTACCTGCGCTAATTCTGATTTTTTTTTTTTTTTTTTTATTTCTGCCTTATTTTTCTCACTCAGTGCGGTTTCTACTTTGACAGAAGCGTTGTCAACGTTGCTTTTTAAATTACAATCGTGCTTCTCTGCCTTTCATCGCCCTTTTACCTTTAACAAGCACACTAATCTCAAAGGATAGAATAAAATTAGGGTTTCTTCTTGTTTTCAACCTGTATTAATGATTTTTCCAATGTAACTACCGTGTGTTTTGCTTGATTGTTATCCTTGCGTGATTGTAATTGTCCCTTGGATTTTTTGGCGTGTGTTTGGAGACTATTTTCCTTCTAGGGATTCTAGGGTTTCTAGGTCACCCTTCACTCATTGCTTGGCTTCTCTCTCTAAGATTGATTGCATCCGTTTAGGAGTCTTGCTGCAGTCAGGACATCATTTGCAAGTTTCTTTTGATTCGTTCTTATGAAGTTATTTTAATTAATGTTGGATCATTTTGGTGCTTTCGAAATTTATTTTACTCAATTGTCGAACATAGATTACAATTATTTGCTTTTGTAGAACTGAAAGTGAATGCTTGTTTTGACTTTGTTGTTTCGAAAAGAAAAGTGAAAGATTTCTTCATTTAAGTATTTTTGAAACGATTTACATTCGAAACCAAAATTGAATGAAATTTTCATTTAGTTGTTTGAGATTGCATTTTTCTCTTTTCTCATTGCACTAGTTTGCATTGTTTAATCAAAGTGAAAGGAAAAGAACAAAAAAAATTAGTGCATCTTAGTGAAAGAAAAGTGATTTTTGTTTCTCATAGGATTGAATTTTGGCATTTCATTTGTTAGTGAAAATGAAAGTGAAAGAGTAGATTTCATTTTTCACATTTTGAATTGGAAAGATAAAGAGTTATATTTTGATGCATATTGCTTGATTGATGCATTTTCTTGGTTATCTCTCTTCCTTCATTATTTTAGACTTCATCGAATGAAAATATTTCATTTTTTCATTTAGTTGAATCATAGGACTTCAGGTGACATTGAGCCATAAAATTGAAACCTAATTGAAGATAGACTTAGAATTTACCTCAATCAACCTAAGAAGCATTTGTAACCTAACGCAAATATCTAGAGGTCTAGGCTAGAGACGTGTTCTGACGTCTTTAAACATAGCAGTTGTCATTAACTGCCTGCATTGTATCTTGGGGGTGAAATCCTGTCCCGGTACAAAAGCATATTGAAGGTTCTCCAGTACTTTCGGGTATATAGGAGGCACTTCAATATGGAAAGTATATAAGGACGCTCTCATCGAACGATTATGCATTAAACAACGCTAACACGGACTTGTGCTCCCTGTACCATCGAGTATATATTGGGAGACCCCACTAGGTTTCTATCCTTTAGCCATAGGTAACTGAGTCAGCTTCCTTGTAAACGCCATACACAAAACACAGCATTCGGGAAGATCGTTCATCGTACATCAAGTCCTTAGTTTTGGCTAAGGTGTATATAACGATTGGCAGAAACTTAGTAAACCCTCTTTCCTAGCATTACCCGCTTTGATTTATTTTTTGTTATGTTTCATAAAATTACCTGCCAACAATAATATGTCAAACCCATGCAGTTTCTTCTTGGCCTCACATTGAGTAAATCCTTGTAAATTTTAATTTTAATTATCCCTCAATGAATCATCTCTTCTCCTTCTTCTCTTAAGAGAAAGTCATCGTGGCTGAACCATTGCGTTCACCTCACAGTTCCCCTTCCTCATCTGATACTTAAGGGTCTTCACAAGGATTTCACCTTAAACTTTCACAGTCACTTGAAGCTCAAGGCTTTGAACTTGGAATTGTCCCAAGTATCCAACCCCTTGCTTCTTGTCCTCCACCTCGAGACTCATTGTCATCTTAGGAGTCTAACAAAGAAACCCTTGAGATTCCACAGAGATTTTTTTATACCCTTTGAATCCATTATTAGATCTATTTGTGATATCTCCTCAACATCCTTATAGACCATATGATCAACCTGGTGTTCCTTTGGAGTTATCTCCTCGTCCATCTTGAATTCCTCCTTGCCAGTTGTTTCCACCTATGGCTTCAGAAGGTGAGATTCCAACCTCTCCTTGAGGTCCTCCGAAAGTCTCCTCTACTCACACCCCTAATGTTGATGATGAATCTGAATATGCCTTTCCTCTGAAAGGCTTTCCTTATGTAGGAATATTTTTGTCTCAACTGCCTCCTGAAAATAGTGGGCCTATGCTTCCAAATGGTTATACAACCTTGCCTCAACTAGTTTCAAGAACTCTCAGTGCTTCTTCATTATACCAAAATCTAATTTTGTCATCAAATGCTATGCCTACTTCTGGTACGTTTATTCCAAACGTGACCTCTCAAATCCCTTTGAAAACTGTCATTACTTCAGTTCCGATTCAACCAATGATTTCGTTGCAACCATTACCATCGTTTCAACCTTCCATTCTGGTGCAACCGACAGTTTTGGTTTATATGTTTGTAAGTTCCTCAGTCCCCCCATCAAGTGGACAAAATGTACCACCACCTCATTCACATCCTAGGGGGGGAATCCAAATATCCCTCTTGTTTTAGGTGGAACCCATGTGAGTGAATCACAACCTCACATGGTTGGAGTGAATCAACCTAATCATAGTGGTATTCCTAATCCCATTGATCCATCTGGGGAAGGTAATGTCCAGTATCAATAGCCTTACATGGCCCAGATACCTCTCCAACAGTCTTATGTTCCATATGGTTACAAGAACTACAAAATTCACTTTATATTCCCCAAGTAGGTCCTCATGTGCAACCTGGTCCAAATCCTATTCCTAGTGCATATGGTCAAATCCAAATTGGAACTTATCAGTACCAACAGGGAATCCCTTATGGAATTTTCAACAACCTTTACAGCAGCAAGGGAAACCTTTGCAACAACAATATTTGTAGTAGCAAGGGCAACCTTTACATCAGTTTCAACAGCCTTTGCAACATTTTTCCAACAACCAAACCAACCCTTGTATCCACAAGGTCAACCATTGCAACAACAAGATCAAACTTTATATAAACAAGGTTAAACCTTGCAAACAGAAGGCCAATCCCTGCAGCAGCTTCATTACTAGAGTCAATAGTTGCAAAAACCTTACAATCCATATGTTGCACACAATTTTTATCCTCCTTATGTTTATCAACAGTCTATGGAAGGTCAATAACAACCCTACCCTGGAAAAATCCACCTTATGGTCAAAATCCTCCACTTTTGGGGAAAAATCCTTACCAACAAGGTTGGAACCTGTAGACTGGGCCTTAAGAAAGGCCTTATATTCCTTTTACTCCACAGTTGCCATTTTTAGCGACATTGGAAACCCAATGTGTCGAGGCTTACTAATGATTTGATTCTTCATTTTCCTTATTTGCCTCCAATTCCCACTAAAATTCTGAGCGATTGCCCCAAATTCGAAGGAAAAAACTAAGGAGGACCCTCAGGCCCATATGATGACATATCACTTATGTTGTTCTTCCAATTCCTACGTTGACAATTTTGTTCATCTTTGCCTCTTTCAGTGAACCTTGATAGGCACTACCACAAAGTGGTACATCAAATTACCTATAGTTACTTATGTAGACTTCAACTCTTTGGCCATGGCCTTCCTCATCCACTTCTAGTTACCAATTAGTTATGAAATTGGTACCCACTTGCTCACATCTTTGAAATAGAATATTTCTACCCATATCTTCGATCACATCCATGAACGGAGACATTGGCGTTGCCTCATAATGTTGGAAATCCCTGATGAGTTGTTGGCTGAATGGTTGACCAAGTTATTAGTAAACAAAATCGTTGCAGATATAGCAATGGGAGGTAGTGTTACCGATGATAAAGCTAATGCACGTGCCCAGTATTTGGATTTGGTTTATTCTCAATCTGGCATGATGTATGAAATGTTGCCTAATGCTCCAAGGCCATCTTCGAATCCAGCTTCTTCGAAGTCTCCAAATGTACCACCTATTGATGGTATAATTGGATCAGTATCCCAAACTTCCACTAAAGCTTCTTCGAAGAAAAAATTTGTTTTGAATACTAGTTCTAATCATCCTTCAAAAAACCCACCAAATCCTGGTAAAACCTCCGAGGTCAATGTCGTCCAGTATACTATGGAATACAAAGCCTCGAAAGGTAAGAAGAAGGGTAAAGGTAAAGAAAAATATGATACCCCAAAACAAGATCCTCCTAAATCATATGTTGATGATGCCTCCAATCGAAATCCGAAATATCCTTGCCTCATTTGTGAGGAAGATCATTACACTAGGATTGTCTCTGATGTGTAGAAGTTAGTCGTTTGTTAAAAGGGACTCCGACTGTATTGAAAGAGCCATTTCCATCTCAGTAGACTCAGTTGGTAGACCAACCAAAATCCTTTGCCTCATCTAATTCTCAGGTTTACTTGATGATGGGTTCACTTCCTATCTCTATTGCCACCTGATTGAGAGATTATCAAACTCCTCAAAAGCAGATGGTGGAAAAGGAAGCCATTGATACACCTTCTACTTAAGCTCTGCCTAATTCTAGTCCTCTCTACATCGAGAGACCTAATAATGAATCTGTCATCCGAACATCTACCAAAGGTGTGCTTCAGAAGTCGTCCTATAATCCGAACACTAGAGCTTATCAACATTACCGTATTGTTGAAGATTTAGCTCAAGTGCCTTCGTGGATGTCTGCCTTGGAAGTTCTCTAAACTCTTCCAACACAGTAGAAATCATTGTTGTCTATTATAGGATGCATCGATGTTGTTGATTCGAACTTGATTACTTTCGATCTAGAAAACCATGTTCCTTGTCTTCCTCATCAAATTTCATTTTTTATTCAAGTCATTATAAAAGGAAAGATGATCCATCGGACTGTCATTGATGAAGTTGCTTCCACCTGCATCATGTATGTTTCATGTTGGAAATCCATTGGATCTCCACTTCTCAATCAGTCCCTAAACACTTTAGAGGCCTTTGATGGTAGAGGCTCCTGTCCTTATGGTATTATCACAAATTTTCCCATTACCTTGGAAGGGAAGACTGTCAAGTTAGAATTATAAGTTACAGATGAAAATCTAAATTACAACCTTCTACTTGGATGAAGTTGGACCCATGCCATGTTTTGTGTGGTTTCCTCTTTGTTCTAGGTGCTCTGTTTTCCTCGTGAAGGGAAAATTGTCACCGTCGATCAATTGTCCTTTTTCTCTTCCAATTCTTCGAATGGAAACATCCCATACATTGGAAATACCGATGTTCCATATCAGAGTATGGGGGAAGGAATTTTCAGAGATTCTGATTTAATGGGAAATTTTTCTCTCCCACCTCCACATGTCGCCTCGATCAACATGATCTCTATATCTAATGATCTATGGATCATCCCTACTCCAAATCAGATTGATTATTTTGGTGATGATATGCCTCTAGGTTGTTTAGAACAAGCTTATCAAGAAATTGTCTTGGCTTGAACGACTGCTTTAGAAAGTCACACCATTCTTAGTATGCACTTGGATACTTATTCGCAATCTCCTTGGCTTGGTCCTTGGGATTCTCTAGATCCATTGAAAGAGATATTCCCCACCGACGAGAGTATTGTTTAGGTTATGTCTCTCAACGAAGCTCCTTGGAATGATTCCCATCATTGTTCCTCGTTTCTTCCAAGACTATGTGAGATTCCTTCGTGTCTTGAAGCTTTTGTTTCTCACAACTTGACGCATCCTCTTCAAACACCTATTTTGGTGCACAAAGTTTTGTCCAAAGGTAATATGGGAAATATTACTACAACCATGCCCATCAACATTTCCATTAAACCTGGAATTGTCAAGAACATTCACAATGGGATCTCCTATTCTCCTAATGAGATTAGGGTTTACACTAACCTTTTCAAAGAATTTCGTGATGTCTTCACTTGGTCATATTAGGAAATTCATGGTATTGATCTAGCTATTTTGGTGCATGAAATATCCACGTATCCTTATGCAAAGCTCGTTCATCAATAGCTCTGTCCTATGCATCCCAAAAAGGTCGCTGCTATTAAGGGAGAAGTTGAGAATCTTCTAAAAGATGGTTTTATTTACCCTATCCCATTGACAGATTGGGTCTCTAATATCGTACCTGTTACTAAAAAGTAGGAAACAGTCTGAGTTTGTGTTAATTACTGCGACATCAATCATGCATGCCCTAAATATAACTATCTCACTCCCTTTATTGATCAAATGATTGATGAATGTGTTGGGAGTGAGATTTTCTCTTTTATGGATGGTTTTTTTGGTTATAACCAGATTAACATATTACCCATTGATCAACACAATATTGTTTTCATCTATCCTTGGGGGACTTTTTCTTATAAGAAGCTCCCTTTCAGTCTCAAAAGCATTGGTGCCACCTTCCAAAGAGCAATGTCATATGCCTTTCATGATATTAAGCACATTGTTCAACCTTATCTAGACAAATTACCAACTCATTCTGTTAAGCATTGTGACCATCCGAACCACCTTCGAGCAATTTTTCTATGCTATTGACACTATATTATCCATCTCAATTCGCATAAATGTGTCTTTTACGTAGAATCTAGTTAGCTCTTGGGTTTTGTTGCGTCCTAATGAGGCATCTAAATTGATCCTATAAAAGTTGAGGCTATTGTAAACTTATCCCCTCCTTCGTCACTACACCAATTGTGTAGTTTGCAAGGGAAGGCCAATTTTCTTTGTCGCTTTGTCCCTAATTACGCTGAGCTTGCCAAGGGTTTTACTCGCTTGCTTAAGAAGGGGATCTCATTAATTTGGGATGAAATTTCCCAGAAATATTTCAATGCTCTAAAGCGAACACTCATCAGTGCCCCTTTATTGCATCCCCCTAACTACCATCGCAATTATTTCTTATACTTGGTTGCAACTGACAGTACCATTTCTATGGTGCTAGTCTAGTATGATAACGATGGCAATGAACATGTGTTTATTATTACAGTCAAAATCTTATTGACACAGAAAATTGATATGCTCATATCAAGAAACTTGCTTTGGCAGCAGTCCATGTTGTTCAACAATTTCGCCATTACATTCCTCTACGAAAGACAACGGTGATTTCTGAATGTAGCCCTGTGACTTATATTTTGACTTGTTAGTTACTTTGGGGGGGATAATATAAATGGATTGTTACCCTGCAAGAGTTTGATTTGGAGTTCACTGTTGCCAAATTAAAGAAATCACTCATTTTTTCCGCATTGATCTTCACCCTTCCTTCTGGAAACACCTCCACTAATTTTACTGAGCAGATTCCTTATAAAGCTTTGTTTCTCATCAACACTCTTGACCCGTGGTACGGAGATATAATTGTTTATCTTCAGACCCAAACTTTTTGATCCGAGTTGTCTCAATCCAACCAACGTCACATCTGGCATCAGTCTCAACCTTATCAGATTATTGGTGATATGTTGTACTGAGTCGATATTGATTTTGTTCTTCGCAAATGTTTAACACTTGAAGAGGTTGAATGAGTCTTGAATGACTGTCACTCTGGGGCATGTGGTGGTCACATGTTAGGCTATGTCACTGCTTAGAAGATTCTTCACGTCGGTTATTTCTGGCCTTCTATCTTCAAAGATTTTATTCTGGGAGTTCAAAAGTGCCATGAATGTCAGATTTATAACTGCAAGTAGCACACCTCTCCAACACCCTTACACCTAGTCGTTAGCGTTGGCCCATTTTCTAAATGGGTCATAGATTTCATGACATGTAACCCTCGCTCAGCCAAGGGGCATGGCTATACCATCAGCATCATCGACTATTTTACTAAATGGGTCGAGGCGATGCCCACATATAATTTTGATGGTATCATTGTTGCTCAGTTCCTTTTTAGGCATGTCATAACCTGTTTTGGTGTCCCTCAAGCCATTTTCACTGACCACGGATCACATTTTCATCAGTATATGATGGCCGAGCTTACTACTCAACTGGGTCTTCACCATGATCGCTTAACTCCTTACTGCCCACAAGACAATGGCCAAGTTGAAGTGATTAATAAATTCTTAATTATTAAGCTTCAACATACCATTGGGAAGCATAAAAAGGATTGGTATCTTATGTTATTCTCAGCTCTTTGGGCTTACCGAACTTCAACTAAGACAGCCACTGGTTTCACTCCATTCTATTTGATATATGGTTTAGAGGCAACACTCCCAATCGAGTGTCAAATTACTTCGTTAAAGCTAGCTATCGAGCTACTCCCCGATACCTCACCTAAAGAGGAGCAGTTACTTTATCTCAAGAGGCTTGATGACACCCGTAATATTGTTGTGAAGCTGATCGAAGTATAGAAAAAACGTGTTAAAGCTTACTATGATCAAATTGTTTCTCCATGAGTTTTCATTGAAGGTGACTTGGTCTTGTTGTATGACCAAGCCAATGATAAGTTGGGAGCTAGGAAGTTTGAACCTATGTGGAATGGGCCATACATCGTTAAACATGTCTTTAAAAAAGGTGCCTATGATCTGGTTGATTATGAGGGTAATGCGTTATCATAGCCCCGCAATGGGCTTTATCTGAAAAGTATTAGGCGTGAGTTTCATATAATTGATTTTGTACATTAGTGTGTGAAATCATTGGTGTGCAGTTTTGATTTTTTGGTGTGATTGTTTGCTTTGCAGACATGTTTCCTCTACTTACCTTGTGTTCCACTCGGTTTGCAGATGTCGTCAAACCATTATGTTGGTTTTTCTAATGGTGCTTGTCAAAGCACATAGAACTTATCCTCCATAGCTTGGGCACTCTTTTCCCCTGATGGTGAGTTGATCGATTTACAAGGTATTTTCTTGGGACAAATAACTAATAATATTGTCGAGTACAGTGGAGTTATTGAACTGTTATCCGAACCAATTTCTCTTGGCATTAGAAATTCATTTGTGAAGTTAGATTCATAACTCGTTGTGTTAGAATTGAATAATCACTACTCAGTAATAAATCCACAAATTTTGTGTATGTATCTATGTGTTCGATTACTAGAAAGAAATTTTGATTATATCACATATCAACACATTCCACGAAATTTGAATACATTAACAGATGCATTAGCAAATTTTGTTCTAGATAGACATTTGTGTAACTTGTAAAACTGATCACATCATCATGATACATGAACACATAAGTGGAAGATAGAAACATGCATACATACATACATACATACATACATTAATGATCATTCATCAAAATTTTTAAAAATAAGTGTTCTGGGACACATGGCTTTCACAACCTACAATAGTGCAAAAAACATGACTAGAAAAGGCTATTTGACCACATGGTGCTCGCGATAGCATGAGACCGCTCCGATCACTGAGCCTAACAGTTGACGTAGTCTCCCAGACACTCCTATTATATGCCTCTAGTATCGCTGTGGCACATCATCTATAGTCACATATTCTGGAATCCCTCGAGTAATCACTTCCAGATTTTGTTCCATTTCTACCATGGGATCTGATCCCTCCTCGTATGGAGCATCTTTTATCTAATGTGTTATTTGGCGGGTTATTGGCGACATGCCAGGAGGGCTTTCTGGTCCTACATCTGCACAATTATCACAAGTAAAACTCCCATATACACTTTAAACAAAAAAAATCATAAAACTTGAAAAAAATTCCCAAAAACAAGTTTTACATGCATTGGTCCACTATTCACCTGGTGGTAGAGGTAGATCCAGATCTCCTCTAAAGTTCGTGCCTACATAAGCATATTCATCCATGACAATCACTTGTTGGCATAGAAAACCAAAGAACGATGGAGGGAAATGCATCTGCTAGCCTGCTCCTCCTCGGGGCATGATCTCACTCCCTCTAAGCAGCCTCGGATCTTATAGAGTTGGATCCTCCACCTATACCCACTAGTACCGAAATAGGGGTACATGCTCCAAAAAAAAAGTGACCAAAATCGAACCAAATCCGAACTGCTTCAAATTTCCAAACTTGCCTTTGATCAGTTGTCTCTTCATGTTGACCAATAATCCCTCACACCAGTTGAACATTGTTCGAGCAAGGCAATCCACTTTGTACTAGAATTGTGATTTTGAGATCTCGTGCAAAGCTTGTGCCCCAACTATGCGAGCCATCGTGTGTAGAATTATCCTCAAGAGGAGATTGTTGATGGTTGTTATCTTCACCTTCCCGCTCACAGTTGTCTCTGCACCCGAACAATGCCTTCTGATTAAGTTATTGCTGCTCTCACCTCCACCATGGGCTCCAAAGAGTTGGACTCTCTCCTCTCTTCTGGAAAATCTAATAATCAAGTAGATATCAACTACTTCTAGCTCTAGTTCTTGATCTCCACTAATGAATATCTATCAATCAACATCCCATAGACTGATCAGATAGTGTAGTAGCTCATTTTGAGCTTTGAGTCTTAGGGCTCAAAATAATTTCAATAACCTGTGGTCTCTCAAAGAATTGACACATTCAACACTTTTGGAAGCTTGGTGATCTTTTGCCTCATGGCCCCTTTCGTTCCATTAGATGACCATGTTGTCAAAATCTCCTACAAACAACTCATAAACAATGATTAAAAGCCTTTTCACAGATTAAAATAATCAAAAAACCGATCAAAAGAGAGGATTTCTCTTTCTATTTTTCACTCTACATCCAGCATGACTATCTTAATTATTTTCATGCTGGCAATGCGAGAGCCTTTTGGGCTAGGGGGCGATCAGTGTGGATATGATGAGAAAATTCATACTAGTCACCCCCGATTTGAAAATTTTAAATCCTCCTCCTAGCCACCAAAAAATCATATGAAGTGGCATGAAATTAGAATGAAAAGGAAGAGAAATGGAATAGCTCTTACTTGCAGCTAACGGTTCATGAAATGATGCCCTAGATCTCCCACACTGCTTGCTTGAAGAATCAAGGAAAATAGGGTAAAATGCACTCTTCAATTTACTCCAAGTGAAATGGTAAAAATGTTTTTACTTTTGGTCTTTTTATAAGTTTTTAACACATTTTTGCTAATATATTATTATTTTCCTCGATATCAGTGATGTGTGGTTGTCTTTGTACAATTACAGGCTCTTTTTGGTGGTTATAGTGATCATTTTTTACCGATTCAACGAGTTTTTGTTTTATCTTTTTTTCGGTCTCGTTAAAAATAAAATAAATAGGAACCCCCCTGGAGTCACCTTTAAGCTCTTTTCTAACTCTCGAAATATGAAAATATCATTGAGTACTTGTCTTTTCAAACTTGTTAAATTAAATGAATTGATGTCATCTCAGTATACATTTACCCCTTTTTTCGGGCTGAGATTGACCTTAGCTGACATGGTTAAGAGGTTCTCTTGAATATTGTTTTCTATGTTTTTCAAGTTCGAGAGACAAATTACAAAAGGGGACATGATGGATTTTTCTTTTTTGTCTCTTTTTCAAACTCTCTAAATATGAAAAACACACCGATTTATTCTTCCTAGGGCTCGTAAAAGTTACTAGGATGGATTCATTTGAAGAATTAACTTACATGACAAGCATATGCTATCCCCTTCAAGCTTGAGATAAAAAATAATTGGGGTACTCGCTAGAAAAAGCTGGGAAAAGTGAAAGTGAAAAATCCCTTGTATAGGTAGCATGTCTCTCACGAACATGACACTCATCTATTTCTCGTGTCGGGTTTGGGATATACTCACTTAATCACTTGCTTTCCAAGTTTGGGTGATTGATTTTGCCTCTCATCTGATTATTGAATTTCATCATCAAGACCCTTAGTCCTATGTTGAGTCAAATGTTTCCGCACTCCGGAGTCGTGCATGAATGTTTAATAGAAGTCCTATTTGCAGTTTGTCACCTATACATTGTCTGACCATTTGCTATAGTCTTGGATCATACTCATTCATTCCACTTTATTCCTCGTTTCGTGTCAATGATGGGGGAATCATCATGACCCTCCTTCGATGGGTCACTTCTTGTCAACCTTAACTCATTATCCAAGAAGATGACTTAGAGACCCCTTTTAGTACCTTAGAGCTTGCATGCCTTAATAGTAATTTCTTTGCATCTGACGAGAGGTTTTCATCATTGGCCTTTGATAAGATGATTCCATGAGTGTTCGACTTCAACTTCATTTTCACATTCACTGATTGTACTATCGTACCTTGAGAGCCATTGCAATTATTAGTGGTTCCTCTCATGCCTGTTAACAGTCAACATCATTGGTCGGAAATCAGGTGATTTTCTAGCATGTTCAACTTCGACACATTCATTCGCATGTTAGAATTTGTACTTTTACCAGGTAAGGGATGGAGCGTCAAACCCTAATTTTTGTCTGATATGACTTAGGTTGTGTGGAGTTATGTATTATTCATTATTGTACACATGTTTCTTCTATACATATGGTTGCAACCATACCATGGGACTTTATATTTATGATGATGGCGATCCTTCTATATCGGGTGGTTGTGTCCATACCTTAGATCCTAGACTTTCAAATGATCCCTTTCATTCAAATGGCTACACCCATGTCGTGGATCCTCTCACATAGTCCTTTCTATCTGGATGGTTGCATCCATACTGTGGATTCATGTCTTAATATCAAATATGTATATGTATATGCGTCCTTGATTTGTAGGTCTCCTGACAATGTTTGTTCTCGTCTTTGCAAAAGCTCGTAAAGCATCTCAGCCATCATTCCATGTTTTGCCTTCATGCTTTAGGGGGCATATGTTACATAGTATTTTGTCACGCCTCCTACACTTCCTTGGGTCATACCCCAGAGTGCCTGAAACTTGGCAATCATGCAGTGTACCCATCCTGATATCTAGTTCAGATCCTCCCTAAAGACTTAATGAAAACATGCCTTGAGCGTTCCATGAAAAATTAAGCTCTAAAATCCCTAATTTCAGGACCAACGCGACCCTGACATTAGCAACTAGTGTTGATGGAAATTTGCATTATACTGGCCTCGTGCTACCAGCACACTTTTTACTTAGATACTCGCATTGATCCCTAAAAGGAAAGTTTTCCCACAAAGGATAAGAAGCTTCGTGATCTAGAGTCTTCCAGAACATCGAGTTGGAGGTTGTTCATTGAGGATGAGGTTGAATTTCCCAATATTTCCCTTTGATATTATCCCTATGATCTAACTCCTTGACATGAGGACGTTCCCCTATCTTTGGAAAGATCTTAACACCCTCTCTCTTCCTATTTATTCATCCTCTCCCATTCCCAAATGGTTTTTCTCTGATTATTTGCACCCTTATGCTGAGATAGTACCTACATGATACTCAGTTGACTTGGAGAAGGAGTGATTGGAGAGCTTGAGTTTGGACTTGGACATTTACTCAAGGATATATTGTTGACATCAAGGCTTGGTTGTATGCTTCCTCCTTTATTTCATTAATATATATACAATTGTTGGTTCACTTTCCATAATTGTTTGTGTTAATGCATCATTTATCTTAACGCTACTTGATCTGTTAAGCAGATTACTTTTGATTTTGCTTGTTGCAATTGTATGCTTTCTTGTGTCTTTTATCTCTTGTGTAGGTATTCAAACACTGTGAGTAGTAGAGTTGAGCTTGAGGATCAAGTGATCAAGATCTTCAACAAAGGAATGCATTATAGCATCAGAATGAGGTAGTTTTCCTTCATCTTCTCTCATTTTGATTGTAATTTAGGAAAGTGTCTTGTAGATTGTCATGTAGGTTTCTAGTCCCACTTATTGGGCTAGAGGGATCATGTCTATCCACAAAGAGGATTTTCCTAGACAACACTCTAGAAATAAGTGCACAACAAAGAATAAGGTGAGTTCGACACTTTATGTAATAGGAAGGTACCATCAACAAGAAACCCCGACATGGATCTAGGCCCCTCTATGGAAAATTAAAACATATTTTTATGCTTTGTAGATATGAATTACTTTTCGGCCAATTTTTCACAATACTTGCACAGTCTCAAGGTTCTAAGCTAGGAAAGAAGGTTCATGACAGTAGGAAAAATAGGACAAGGTTTCTCTGGTTTTTGGATATGGTAGATGAAAATTCTGAATGTAAATGGTATCGACCATGTTTCTCCATATTTTTAATATAATTACATAGTTTTTATCTATTATATAATAATATAATATATATATTATATTATATATATATAATATATATATATATATATATATATAATATATATAATATATATATATTATATAGATATATATGAGATGTAATTAACCTTATTAGAAAAATTTTAAATTATTGTTAAAGTAAAAAATTAATTGGTAAAAACAAATTTATACAAGTTATATCATTGGAAAATTTAGAGGTTTGATAATTGCGTTGAGAGGCGCATTCTAACACCTAGTTGAGGGTGATGTATAAGTATGTCATGTCCTCAAAAAAATAATTAAAAAAAAAATAATCCCAGCCCAAAATAAAAATGAAAATAACCATATAGATAAAAAAAAACTACAATACAATTCAACACAAAATCGAAATTCTTGCTTCATAATCTTTTAATAATTATTTTAATTAAATATTTGTGAAATGAATCTTTAAAATGAAAAACCATGTCCTATGGATATATTAAAATCTTTAAAGACATAAATATTTCCACGTCAAAGTTGTGATATTTGAATTAATTTGATGTAGTTTTATTATAAATCTTGTTATCATTCCATGTAAAAAACATTGTAAATTAATATTAATATTTAAAAGATTAATGCTAATATTTAAAATTAAGATTAGATAATATTAATATATATATTATAATATTAATATTATTTAGATTTTAATAACTTGGTTAATAATTTGAGCAAAGGTTTACATCTCAAGGGATTTGATCCCTCTCGACACATGATAGATCTGAAGCTATATGAATCTAGGATGGTTAATAATTAAGTTTGACTGTAGGGTTGACTATAAGGGTGTCTGCCATCCCAAAGTTGTTGCCCTACCTCCACCACCCTCCACTTGGTAACCTACATGATACCTAAGGCGATGAGGCCATTAGCCTCCAAAGGCAGTGTTGTAACATTATTCAACATTTTTCCATTTATATGTCAAAAATGAATATATATTTATATATATATATATTTTATATATATATATATATATATATATATATATATATATATACTATATATATATATATAATATAATATATACTATATATATTATATAATATATTATATATATATTATATTATATATATATATAAAGAAAAAGAAAGAAAGGAAAAAATAAAAGGGATAAAAAAAAAAAAAAAATTCCCTAAAAAAATTAATAAAATTAGCCATGCATATTTAAATGTCGCTATTAGGTTCAAAACGTTAAATTTTGCAAAGTTAAAAACTTTGGTTATTTGGTTTATGTGATTTGTATGTGTGTTTAATAAATTTGTAATATGACAAATGATTTTTTCTCTTGTAATATCATGGGTGCAACAAGCAATGACCATGGTCTTCTTCGCTAGATAAATGGTGGAGAAGGCATTCAGGCCTCCCTCAGCCTCTCCGACATTTAACTAAAGGGGGGGTCCAAAAAGCAGTTTTAGATTTGCAATGTGTCAAGCACGAAGGTAGTTCGCCCCCCCCGCCCCACCCAATTGTAAACATCTTACCACCACCCCACCCCCCCCCTTTGAAGTCTGCCAACAACCATTGCCAAAACTGCCTTCGCCCATTTTTACCGTTTTCGCTTCCATCATATCCACTCTGTTGCTGCCACCTGTTCGCTACCCATTACATGATTACAAAATTGTTACCCAATCATAGTCATTGTCACCATAAATACCCAGCGCCCATATCAAATGCGCAAATGGTTAATTACCCTCATTTATTAATAAACATGTAGTCTTCCTATTACACCTTTATGCATTATGTTAAGAAACATTGTGTACCAAGCTCTAGTACAACCTCAATAGAATGATCCAACGTACAGTGCTTGCATGCTGGACAATTACCTGGTAACCCCCATTTCCTTTCATATTCTTTATAATGTCTTCTTCGAAGGGAAAATCCAAAATGATAGAGGAAATCCCCATGCTCCCGCCTGTGATAAACCTAGACCATTTTACATTAGTGGACCAAGAGTACAAAATTTTAGATACAGAGTGTGAATTTGATGTGTATGAGTTATATAACTAGATGAAACAGAAAATTTACTAACCTTAGTGATGAATTGAGCCTGTGGGATTCTTTCCTACCTCAATTCATATTCCCACATACTCAGCGCTTCCTTGAATTTGTGTCATGGTGTCATTTTAGATATATTTGCAACCAAAGTGTTCTTGTTGCATAGAATGGCGACATTATGTTCACAATTACATCCCAATCCATTTTTCAAATGTTACAAATTGAGTCCTCAAATCCATCACAGCCTTTTTCTATAGAATCCCTCATGGATCTCTAAAAAATATTACTTTCCCTCAACAAGCTAAGATTTTTGAGATTTTTCTACCTGAAGATGTTGAATTACCTAGAACTAATCCACCTTACCTAGCATCAATGTTTCCACAGATGACCAAACAAATTATTTCAATAATTTCTTGCTTGCTAGAATATCAATCTGACCAATGGGTTGATGACATTATCGTAGGGTTTTTGTCAGTATTTATCAAAGATTAGAAACCTTCTATTATCTTCAATTATAGAGAATTCTTAGCACAAACTATCCATGATGAGTTCATGAATTTTTCTACAGAAGGGACTTTCAAACATGCATAAATCCTTGTATATTTGTTTTTTTCTATCAATCAGACATTTTTTCAATTCCACTACAAAAGTTAGATGAACGGAGAAACCCGTAATCTGTGATTCATTGGACCTCATTGGTTAGGAAAAATACAAATGAATTCTCTTCAGTGACTACACAAATCAATTTTTATAGACGTTTCTTGTTTACTTAATAGTGATTTAATCCCTAGAATTTCTCCTGAAATTAAAAGGATTCTTCATCTTAGTGAACAAAAAAATAAAGTAGACTGGTATCTATACCAAAACTATATAGAGATTAGAGTGTATGGTTGTGAGATTCCTCCATACAGGTTGCCAAATTTTGTACCTAACAAAATTTTTGCACTAGAATATACTAGGTAGATGATAAATATGGATGAGTTGCACTTTATGTCAGCTAAGAAGAAGTCCAAATTAAAATCAAAACTCAAGTTGGACCTTTCATCCAAAATGCTAGAACAATGGAAAAGGAGGCATATCTTCCCCTGAAGGAAATGAAATTTAAACTGAGTTTTTCTTGGTTTTATGATCCCTTGGGGATCATTTCCAAGCTAAGGGTAGAACAAAAAACTACTCCTTATGCTCATACCCCTATACCATATATTGAACAGTATATGAATCAGGAGGAGTGGCAAGAGAATACATTGTTGGAAGTAGAATAGCAGAGTTTTACTCTTACAGCATCTCAGACTCTAGCTCCCCAAGAAAAACATGCAAAGAGAACAAGGGGAACCATCTCCCCTTCAGTTACAGAAATTTAGCAAACAGAGTTTGTGATGTACAAGAAGAAGAAAAATAATCCTCTTGAGGACTCCTTTCCAGAAGAAAGCACACAGAATACACTAGTCTTGACAGACCCTCATGTTACTACCTTTCCTCAAATTGAAGAAATTTCCACAGGGTCACCAACATCTTTAGCTTCTCAAGAACCATTGGAAACATCTAAACAGGAGAGTTAGTCCATGGTCAGACTGAACCAAGCATTTTTTCTAGGTAAAAGGAAATCAAAACGAAAAATGAAGCATTAAAGGCTACCACTTACACATAATTTTGTAAACGAACTTTATCTTCTCAGCATAGATTACTTTATGCCTTTTATACTTAAAAGGGGATGATGCAAATGGAATTCCTTTAATCTAAAATCCCATTTTCCAAGGCTCTTGAAGACTATAAGAAAACATTCTTTTCCTTTGATACAAAGGAGATTCAACCTATTGAATGGATTGATTTACATAAATAAGCTAGGGAAATTATCTATTCAACTTTAACCAGTTCAACCATGGAAAAATATAAGTTCCAGGTTTCATTAAGTAATATCCAGTTCCAGCTAAAGATGGAAAATATTTCTTCTCTAGCAAATGATACTAAGATAAAATCTTTGGAGGATCTAGTAATTAAATTGGGATATGATCCTAGCAATGTTAAAGTTATTGAGGAAATGATTAAGAGGGAAAATGTTGACATTCAAGAATTAAGAAAACAATTAGAAATTCCTATTACTTAATATCCTCATCCTAAAGAGATTAGGGAACTAAAGAAAGAAAAAGTGGACATGTTCAAAATTGTAATTGAATAGAACACACAGATACAAAAGATGGGGATGGAATTAGAAACTTTGTTAAATGAGAAATAACAGCAAGCAACTCAAGCAGTAGTTATTCCTTTAGTAGCAATTCCAATTACAAGTATTTCAACAGCAGGGGCTTCGACTTCAACAACTACTACAACAGAAGAGAAACAACCCATTGATTCAACGACTAATCTAGCCAAGGCCATGGGAGATTTATCATTAAAGGGACAAGAAATCAAGAAATTGAAAGCACAACTTCAAAAACTCCAAGAATAGAAATTAAGATTGACAATGCATATGTGGCAAAAATCCAAAAGAGTCGCAAGTTGACTCAAATAATAGAAACTTTGGAAAATGAATCAGCAATTGCTCAAAGACTTGCACAGGCCAAAGAAAACATATGGAAAGACATAAATGGGTCCATGACATATTTGTGGCCATCAATTGAAATTTTGTTCGAACTGGAAGCATTATTAGAAAAATCAAAGCAATTAATAATAGACGTTAAGAAAGAATTGGGTAACAAACTAGGAGATGAAACAACATTAGTCAGGATTTTGAATTCAAAAACAAAATATGAGCTTGAATAATATGACATATATGACAGAGATGAAACAATTTTGGAGGTTAGAAAGATTCACATCAAAAGGAATTTAATGCTACAACTTGAAAACAAATGCCACAATTTAGAATCTAGCCTCCAAAAGTTTCACAAAAAAATTAATGTGATGCATCAAAAGGGACTGCCAGGTTTAAGGGGAATTGGAGATAAGATGATTACTCTTGAATAATACTAGCAAAGGTTGTATTCAATAGCTAGAGACAAAGAAAAATTTGCCAATATCAGAGGGACTATTACAGGGAATGCTTTCATTGAGGGTTTGACTTTTGACTTCTTGATTCAACATGAAATGAAACACTTGTTTGTAGTCAAACCCACTTTTCAGAAGTACACTTAAGTCGATTAGACTTACAAAAAGTTAATCAAAGCCACCATTGCATATGAGGAAATATGGGATAAAATATGTTTACATATTGACTAAATTAGCAAACAGGTTTTATAGCAGTAATTTTGAAGCTTTCAACATCAACAGGCAGGTTTAAAGGAAGAAGTGGACATATAATCAGACAAAGAAAAACAAAACAGCAACATTTTTGGGCCCAATCATCAACAGTAGCTTCAAATTTAGTGCTAGACAACTTAAACAGTTTTATTTTCCTATGTTTTCTCTATATTTAGAAATATCTATCTTTTCAAAACATATATTATTTTTGTAATTATATCTAGTTTGGAATTCGATCTCAAAAGTAATATTTTTCTATAACTACTTGTAAATAAGACTTAGAAATGGTTGAAAATTTGTGATAGAGTTTTGAGCAGACTTGTGTCCTTCAAAGTTATTTATGAAATAATAAAAGGATTATGGATTCATTTCAAAACATATTGTGCTTCTTGTAAGTCTTTCTTTGTTATTATTTTCACTCTGTTTTATCTGCATATGTTTTGAAGTTTATGGGAGCTCTTAATAAGATAATATTGAGTTTCAATTTTTCTAAAATCCCCCATGAAGTTATAATCTATTACGAAGATTAGTTGATTAAACTGTCTGTTTTATTTAACTCCTCTACATCAATAAATTGTCACATTCCCTTAAGTTTCTTAACATATATTGTTTGGTTGTAAAATTATTTTGCACGCATCCACTATATATGATGGTTAGACAATCGGTTTGATGTTTAACAAATCATATAGTTTCTAAATTTTCAACCTTACACATCTAAATCAAAGCTAAATTGTTTTTTTAGAGGTGAGGAATCATCCCTTCTATCAAATCATAAGTAATTAATAATTGCACCTATTTAAATATTTTAGAGCTTTGGTCATCCAAAAAACTTTAAAAACCAACAAAACATTTTAGATGCTCTAGCATAATTCCTAACCTAGAATTATCTACGGAGGTACAACATGTAGCCTAGTTCATTATGAATTCCATATTGAGAACTTATTCAAAAGTGAACAACAATTGCAGTTGTTTACAACCTAGTTTTATGAGTAACTTGAATCTTGAACTATTTTAAAAACTTTGATTATAAATTTGTAACACTTGTTTGTTGAAAATAGAAACAAGAAATGATAAAAATAGAATCCAGAATATTCCAATTTTAATTTGTCCTTGAATTAAAATTATGAATTAAATTTGAATTTAGTCTCACCAGCTGCTTGTAATTAATTAATTCATTCATTATGGATTAATTAGTTGGAGAAATTCAAGTTAGAAGTCTTTCTATAGTCATGCAAGAGTTATCCCTTAAATTAAGGTGATATGATTGAGTTATATTTGAGTTGTAATTAGTTGACTTAGTTTACTAAGTTAAGTCTAGTTAAATTAGTTCCAAACTGTTTGAGGAACTAATTGTGAGTTATCAGTCAGTTGACGCATGCATGCACTCAACTAGTGTACTCCAGATAACTGAAGATTCCCTCATCAGAAACTCATGCATGTCTATTTTGAGAAAGACCCAGTTAAGCTAGATGTCAAGGACAATGTACTATCAATTACATGTGTTTTCCTATAAAGGAAACTCGTGCATGCAATCAAGGTAAGGCTCCTTGAGGATTGAGCAATTCTAACAGTGTGTTAGAGAAGTGTGTTTCATGTGCATTGATTCTTCTTCTTCTGGTTATATGTGTTCAACTCGATTTTTGCTTTATCTTTAAGCTTCCACATGTTTGACAGTAGAAGTAGATTATAGTATTTTGCTTTGGTATATTGCATTATCCAGTTAATCTACAGTCAGATTTTCTACATAGATCTCAGAGGTAGATTTGTAGAGAATTTGCAAGAAATTCTACATGATATTGGAGCCAAGTTTATTGGATTTGTGAACAGTATACGAAGAACATAATTCGAAGTTTGAAGTTCGAGGTTGCAGGTGCAAATCAAATTCTTATAATACTTCAAGGTTGGCCAATGGCATTCTATGGCTTGAGACTTGAGTATGCCTTGGAAGGTAGCTCGAATTACATAGCATGTAAAGATTGTATGGAGGTTGTATTACAAGACAATAGCTTGAAGGATTTCATTGATCAAGAAATCCCAAAGCTAGGTTCAACTAATGCACATGAGTTGGCTGAGTAGAAGAAGTGTCTGGCAAGGGCGAGACGGATCATCCTTGAGGGAGTTCGAGGCCATATTGTCTCGAGTCTCCATGGAAAGGATACTCCATATTCAACGTGGAAGACATTGAAGGACCTCTACCAGAACAGTAGCGACCAGATGAAATTGGCGCTCAAGGATAAGCTTCAAAGAATCAAGATGGAGAACAGTGATACTATTTCCACATATCTGAACAAGCTCACCACTTGCAGAGATGAACTTGGTAGTGTGGGAATAACTATTTCCGATGATGATATGGTGAGCCTCGCTCTTCTTGGCCTTCCAAAGAGATGGAATAACTACTAGGACTCTGTGAATGGAAGGGAGAAACTGTTGGATTGGGAACAACTGTGGTTGGATCTCATGCAGGAGGAGATAAGGAGAAGCACACAAGATGGTTCTTCATCCAAGGATGATGATGAAGAAAATATGGCCTTAGCAAGTAAGGCAAGGAAATGGAAGGGGAAGGCATCCCATTCCGAATCGAATTCTTCTCATGGAGGGAAGAAGGGTGACAAGTCTAAAATGAGATTCTTTAATTGTCATGAGATGAGTCATTATGCAACTAATTTCCCATCGAATAAGTCCAAGAAGGGATCCTCAGATGGATAAAAAGGTGAAGCATTAGCCTCTTAGTTCGAAATGGACTTTCCCCTCATCGCATGCATGGTGTCATTGATGATGGGTTGTGGTTGGTATCTTGACAGTGGAGCCTCATTCCACATGACCGGAAATAAAATTTTATTCAGTTCCTTGGAGGAGAAAGACCTCAAGATGCGCATAGAGGTTTAGTGTTTCAGGAGTGGGTACAGTTGCTTTTTAGAGGGAGCATGGAGCTCCTATCACCTTGGCAGATGTGAAGTATGTGCCTGGACTGAAGAAGAACTTGGTATCAGTCACGATGTTGGAGGAAAAAGGCTATGATGTTGTCTTCAATTGGGGAAAGGGTTTCCTTAGACACATCACCACGAGACAAGTGAAACAGAATGGTTCACAAGTTAAGAACCTGTATGCTCTTGAAGTTCAAGATGCATGAAAATCCTTGAGGAGAAAGGAAAATGTTAGAGACTTGGTTGTTGAAAGGTAGAGTAAATTACCTCTCAACATGCAGTCCCAGAAGAAGTCTCAGACAATTGTGGAGGAGCCACAATTGGAGAAGTGGGCAGAGGGATCACATGCAGCCATACCTCCAGGTGTGAGGAGGGGCAATGTGGAGTGATAATCTCAAGAAGGTTGAAATTGGGCAGGGTCCATTGAGAGGTGTTATCTCATGGATCGTACCTTGCTATAGGAGCCCAAAGTATAGAGTAGCGGGAGGAATTAGTGGGATTGATGCAATCAAAGATCAAAGTGACAGAGGCTAGAGTAGTCAGATAATAAAGAGTCCAGAGAAGGATTGACAACAGTGCAAAAAGACTGAGTCAGCAGAAGCGCAGAGGTTTCACTTGACAGAGGAAATAGCAGTCAAAGACTATGATGACAGATGCATCATACTGATTCAGGTTGGATGTTTTTTTTCTTTCTAGAGTTGTTGGAGCAACAACACTAGAGAGAATTATTGCATGCAGAACATTCCAAAGGTTCAGGATTGGGATCGATTTTTTTGAGAGGGAGTGTTGAAAATAGCAACAAGAAATGATAAAAATAGAATCCAGAATATTCCAATTTTAATTTGTCCTTGAATTGAAATTGTGAATTAAATTCGAATTTAGTCCCACCAGTTGCTTAGAATTAATTAATTAATTCATTATGGATTAATTAGTTGAAGAAATTCAAGTTAGAAGTCTTTCTGCAGTCATACAAGAGTTATCCCTTAAATTAAGGAGGTTATCCCTTAATTAAGGAGATAAGATTGACTTATATTTGAGTTGTAATTAGTTGACTCAGTTTGTTGAGTTAAGTCCAGTTAAATTAGTTCCAAACTATTATAGGAACTAATTATGAGTTATCAGTTAGTTGATGCATGCATGCACTCAACTAGTGTACTCCAGATAACTGAAGATTCCCTCATCAGAAACTCATGCATGTCTATTCTGAGAAAGACCCAGTTGAGCTAAATGTCAAGGATTGTGTACTATTAGTTGCATGTTTTCCTATAAAGGAAACTCATGCATGCAGTTAAGGTAAGGTTCCTTGAGGATTGCACAGTTCTGACAATGTGTTAGAGTAGTGTGTTTCATGTGCATTGATTCATCTTCTTCTGGTTATATGTGTTCAGCTCGATTCTTGCTCTATCTTTAAGCTTTTGCAAGTTTGACAGTAGAAGTAGATTATAGTATTTTGCTTTGGTATATTGCATTATCGAGTTAATCTACAGTCATATTTTCTACATAGATCTATGTTTTGGAGAATTTGGTATCTACAAATAAATGCTAATTCCCTAGATAAGTAGTTGTATCTAGAACAAGAGTTTAAAGTGTTTTAGACTTTTCCTGTAAGAAATAGATAAGATGAGAAGATAGAAGACCTACTTTTAGTTTTGCTTTCCTCTCATCTCCTGTGTATCGATCCTGTTGCTCCTTCCTGTACTTAATCTGCTTGAGAGGTACCCTATAAACATAACAGAAAACAAAGAACCGATCAAAGCATACAATCTATTGAATATAAGTGAAAGGAATCAGATACAATTCACACATATAAGCATTATGAAACAATACAAACATATGGGAAAAGGGTTCAAACACTTTATTAGATAGAAGAAGGAATTACAACCATTGGTATCTAATTCAAAGCCATTCCTCTAGCTTGGATCCCATCCACATCACATCAAAAGCATGTCAAATTTGTAGCATTACAATACTTGCTTCAAAACCAAATCTCATAGCAGCATTATCTCCTTACAATTCAACATAATCTAGCCCCTGATCACTTAGATGAGTAGTCAATTTATAGGAAGATGAACAAGGTTTTGTCATAAATGGTGGCATTGAATGGCCTTCCACACTTAGAATTAGTTCCATGGAGGAAGGGATGAGAGGATAGGATTTGATAAGTGAGGGAACCTTCTAGATGACTCCAAATGATAAGAATATTCCCCAAACACTATGTGAATTTCACTCAATCTCGCCCAGTGCAGGTGAAAGGAAGCCTAAGTGCTCTACAAAGCACCCTAGCAGTGGACTCAACTTCTCTGCATCGCACCTTCATAAGGGCTTACCTACACTAGCTTTCCCTGTAGTTTATGTGAAGGGAATCACCCCATTCACCTTTGCCCCTATTTGGACAAAGCCAAAAAGGTGTTGGATAATTGTCCCACTTCACCACAGCCACTTCCATCTAGTCACAGGAGACTCTCCCTTTCATCATGTTGGGGGCATGTAAACTGAAATTAGGGTTTGATGAGCCCTAAAACACTGATCTGGATGTTGGGATTTGATGTGCCCAAATGGATATGTAACAACTACCCCCTAAAGCATGAATTTGGAAAAATGCCAATGTTGAATGAAATGCTTTACGATGTGATGAAGAGGTATCAAAGTGGAAGGTGACCTGCATCAATTGCAATACATATATTATGATATTTGATTTTACATGAATTGTTGAGGGAAGGCATACCCATGCTTAGCTTATAAACTTTTATTACATCTACATAAACAGTCGCCTACAGATATAGCCCCATGATCGGAATGACTATTAGTGTAAAGCCATTGTACATATGATCTATTACTCCTGAAATCGCAACTCGGATGGATGAAACTAGATCTAGGGTCTTCTATCTCATTCAATTGTTCACTCAAGTACGAGTCTAACCATGTGAATATGTGATCTAAAGTCAAACATGGGAAGACGCCATATGGTTACCAGATGATGATGTAAGTTGTTAACAGATGCGAGTGAAATCATCGATAATGATAATGATCCTCAAGGTAATGCAATACATTCTGCATGGTGTGAATGGATGATTTGATGTTGAATACCATACAAAGTCTTTTGGTCAAAGGCCATTTATGTCAACCTATCGCCGGAAGTGAGAAACCTGCCATTGATGTATGCAAGCCTCAAGGTACAAAAGGCGTTTCTAAGTCAACTTCTTGGATAATGTGCTGATGTCGACAAGAAGCGACTCGTCGTAGGAGGGCCTTGATGTATCCCACATCAACGATATGAAATGAGTATAGTGATTTTAGAGGTGAAATTTGATTGATGACACATGGCTTTGAAATGGCAGTCATGAAAATGAAGGTTTATGGTATTGCAAAGGATCAATTTTGACTAAATGACTTCTCTTGAACATGTTGGTGACACTGAAATGAATTAGTACCATTGACCCAAAACAAAGTGATGGATGGTATGATAGACCAACGGTGTGATAACCATCAAGCTAATTACCCAACCCAAATAGTCACGATGATGGAGTGAAAGTGTCATGTTCAAGAGCGACCTACTACCATAAAGTGGTTTTCCCCTTTTTCCCATTTTCCCCAGTCGTTGTTGACTAGTACCTCTTTATTTTTATCAAGCTTGAGGATGATAACATATGCTTGTTGTATAATTTCACCCTTCAGGCAAATCCATCACTATTTTATGTTTTAATGAGTCTAGCAGAGGTGAAACTCGGCCTTGTCTAGATGGACAAGTTTGTCGCTATTTGATGTTTTAATGAGTTTAATGACAAGATAACTTGGTCCTTTTCATGTTCAGAGAGTTTGAAAAGGGAAAAAAAGAAAACTCCACAAGTTCTTTTTCGTAAATTAATCTCTCAAGTCCGAAAAAGCATAAAATAATACAAGAGAGATATCATTTCCAATCTGTTAACGAGCTAGAAAGGATAAGCACTCGAAAATCTTTTCATGTTTAGAGAGTCTGAAAAGAGCTTAAAGAGGACTCCACTTTGAGGAACGAGTGGTGTCTAGGATAGCAATTGGTTCCCATGATTTTGGAACTTCTTAAAACATGTTGGTTTATGTGAAGAGGCTAGCTAATAAGACCAATCATTGCAATTGTTCCTTAAAAAGGGTAAAACAACCAAGTGAAATTGTATGATCAACCAAGCAGATAGTCACGATGGAAGGAGAAAAACCAAGACTCATTTGATAGAAATGGTTGATAAAATGGCAATCACGAGGGTTAAAATGGATATGGGTTCATTTTTACACAAGCTTGAACCATAGGGAATTATGCTTGGATTTAGTTTCATGTTTACACAAGCTTGAAATGAAAACTATGCTTGGATTCAGTTTCATTCTTACACAAGCTTGAAACGAAAACTATGCTTGGATTCAGTTTCATTCTTACACAAGCTTGAAACGAAGAACTACGCTTGAGATTGGTTTACATGCCCCAAACATGATGAAAGGGGGAGTCTCTTGTGACCAGATGGAAGTCATTGCGGTGAAGCAGGATGGTTATCCAACACCTTTTTGGCTTCGTCCATATAGGGAAAAAGGTGAATGGGGTGATTCCCTTCACATAACTTACAGGGAAACTTAACTTTACCACTAGATGCATGCCCCCCAAGCTTCATTAAATTCACCTAAGTAGACTTCTGATGGTTATCAGGTGGATGGAATGAAGGTTCATTTGCGAGATCAAGTGAAAGAATCAACTGGGATTTTATGAGATCTACTCAAATACTCGAATTGGAACTTTGTTCTAGGGGACCTTGTTTCATTTTTAGTTGACCTTGACACGAGACAAGGAACTCTGCTCAGATTCCTTATTTCATTTATTAACGAGCTTGACACAAGATAAGGAACTATGCTCATAGTCCTTTGTTTCATTGTTTAACGAGGTTGACATAAGACCAAGAACTATCCTCATATCCTTGGTTTCATTTATAATGAGGTTGACACAAAACAAGGAAGTATCCTCATATCGTTGGTTTCATTTTTTAATGAGGTTGAAATGGTAAAAGAACTATCCTCATAGACCCGTTTCATTTTTTAATGAGGCTAACACAGTAAAAGAATTATCCTCATACTCCTTGTTTCATTTTTTAATGAGGTTGACACAAGACCAAGAACTATCCTCATGGGAGTTGTTTCATTTTTTAATGAGGTTGACACAATAAAAGAACTATCCTCAGGGACTTGTTTCATTTTATAATGAGGTTGACATAGTAAAAGAACTATCCTCATATTCTTGTTTTTCATGACCCATGATAGGAGGTCATGACTTCCAAAAGGTTCTCATCTGATGGGAGAACAATTCATTGGAAGGAGAGATCTGGTTCTAATGCCCCCTGTACATAATGTACAACATCGTGGAATTGATTGTCTGTTGATGTAGGCATGGAACTGGTTACCACATAATTAACCCATGGCAGGGATGATACCATTGGTACAAAAGGACCACTTTGGGAAGATGGTTGATTGGAAGCCATATTTGGACCGGGAAATGAAAGCTGGTTAATGGAGACAATTTTGCCTTCATGCGGGAAACAAATCACTGAAAAGAGTGTTGAAGCAATAGCTCCCATGTCATAAACATAGTCGCACCCAAGAAGTAAATTGTAATTTAAAGGGCCTGGGACTACCATTACATTCATATTAACGATTTTTCCTTCCAAAGTAATAGGCAACTAAGGGAGGATCCCTAATGTTTGACTGGTTCCTTTGTTAAAAGCCAACAAATTTTGGGTAACAGGCACAAGCGACGACAAACCGAGCGCTTGCCAAGCAGTTGAGGAAAGGATACTCATAGATGCACCTTCATCTATAATAGTGTTGGGTACAATCATATCAAAAACTTGTACTATGATCTGGAAAGGCACATAAGAAGGAAGACAACATCCTACCAATTGATTCCAATCAAAGGAAGTGACCAAACTACTTGGAAGAGGTACCGTAGAAGCAGGAGTATTATCCCCTTGAGTTACGAGAACTGAAGGATTTTCCTCCTATCTTGATGGAACAAGAGGACTACCCCCAAGCTCATTATAATTTGAATAAACAAAAGGAACCTGAGTGGTATCATACTCACTCTCTTTGGGAAAGGTAAGATTAACTGAAGGTAAAACTAGGTCAACTGTTTCCTTGACCTATTGATTTGGGTCAGGTATAGACTCATAGGATTCACTTTCAAAGAGAGTGGGTTTGACTGATAGTAGATTTTGGTCAGTCAATTCATCAACTAGTGAAGGATTTAGGGAGAGTTTCTTGTAATATATGGAAGTCACTGCGGTGAAGCATTACGGTTATCCAACACTTTTTTGGCTTCATCCAGATAGGGACAAAAGTGAATGGGGTGATTCCCTTCACATAACCTACAGGGAAACTTAACTTTACCCTTTTTTCCATGAACTTTACTACCACTAGTTGATGGTGTGTTGCCAGCATGATCTCCAGAAGTTGATGACACAGGATGATGTGAATGAGAACACCATTCTTCTAAGATCTGAGGAATATCAGGACAATTTCGAAAAAGATGATCTCCCGCACAAAGTTTGCATGGATATCTAACTTTGTGAGGCTTGACGGATAGCTTCGCATCAGATGTTGCATTCAAAGCAATGGTTTCTTGGTTGCCCCTCTGCTAAATTTTCTTCTTCTTCTTCTTCTTCTTCCCTTTCTTCTTCTTCTTAGCCACCTAGTTACTAGTACCAATACTTTCACCAGTTGAAGAGGAAGAAGGTGAGGAAGAAACAACCGAGGAAGAAGGGAAAGGGTCAACTTTAGGATCAACTGGAGGTTGATTTTGTCCAGTTGGAGGAGTACTCGATTGCAGAGAAATCACGACATTTTGAACCAAGGAGGTTGAAAACAACCATACTAGTGGGCTCCGGTATTGTAGCAATAATGTTGCAACTCCTGGCACTCCTTTCTTTAGTTTTATCAACCCGGTAGTTCGTAAAAAACTTGGAAGCGACGGTGTTGTATGCACAAGTACTAGCTCTTGCCGCAGCTGTCACTTGGTGAGCTAGCACAAGTCTGCTAGGAGCTTAAGCCAACTTCTATGAGCTCTTAGAAGAATCTTTTTAATTGATGGATGAAAGCTAACTCGAAGGAAGCTAATCTTCTTGCGAAAAAACTGAAATGCTGAAAGAAAGCGCAAACCCTAGCAAACCCTAATTCTACCAACTAGTCCTACTGATGCAAAGAAGAGAATGCAAGCTACTGAAAGAGATGCCATTACTTATAGGAAGGTAAAATACATGTGTCTAGACTACCTTTATCTGAAGAAAACATCTTTTTGTATTTTTGAATAAGTTGTCAAAATTATCATGCATAGGCTTTCACTATCCTTGACTGTGCAGAGGTGGATCGGCGAGGAGAAATGATTAGAAGAGGTCGAGAAGGTTCAGAGAGGGCCTAAGGGGTCCCTAACACCCTTCAAGAGAGTTTCATACAGTTTGGCTCTCAAGAAACCTCATTTGTGAGCTTCTACAGGAAGTCTACAGGGATTCTACAGGATGTTCAGGAATTTCTACAGGATGTTCAGAAATTTCTACAGGATGTTCAGAAATGGGATTTTGGATGATGGATAGGTGAGGAAAGATGAAGGAGTCGGTATGGAGGTAGGATAGGGGTTTGACGTGGTCCAAGGACTGGTGGATGGAGTTGAGAGAAGGTGTAGATGGCTGAATTTGTTCAAAGAAGGTTGAAGCAATGGTTGCACAAAAAGGTAGGGTTATGTGGGAAAAATGACAAACGTGAGGCAAGAAACCAAGTTAGGGGATGAAACAGATGGGTCTGACAAAGTTTGGGTGGATGAAGAAGTGGTAGAGGTGCTCTGCAATGTATATTTCCAACTTAACCAATAAAGACTTGCAAGTAATCAAAGACCTAGTTATACCAACCTAATCTGATCTAGCTAACAATAAAGTGAATGAACAGAGCTTTATTTGCAAGGAAACCATGTATATTAACTATGCAACAGAACATTCAAAGATCTGAACATGTAACCAACTTCTGCAAATGAAAACCGTACACTAGTGGATGCATGGCAAAGAAAGAATAGTGTTTTTGTTTGGGACATCAAGGTTACTTTGATCCCAGCCCCTGATCCTATGAGGGAGAGGTGAAACCAAAGGTGCTCATTGGCCTTTTTCTGAAGATTTTTCCCTATTGATATCCTACCAACTTAATCTAAACATCAAAATCCTTTCTAACCATCAACAGTGACCTAGATAATCAGCACAATTTAATTTGCCTAACAGAAATAATTTTGCAAATGCATAAAGGAGAAACAACGATGCATAAAGGAGAAATAAAAATACATAAAGGAGGCCTTAGCTCTTAGGTTGGGCCCAACCCTAAGAGATACGGCTCCTATAAAGAACTCAGAGTTGATACAAAATAGGACTGCTTGTCATTATAAAAAAATAGTCATCAACCGAAAGTTATGCCACAATGGCTACAAGAAAACGAGCTGAAAGTGAAAGCACTATAGTGCAAAAAATGCAAAAGTTTCAAAAATAAACTACGAAGGCTGAGGCCCTCTTATTTATACATCATGAGGGGCCTAGTAGGCCTCCTAAATTCAAGGGACTCGGTTGTCCCAACTGCTAGTAAACAGTCCCTCTTCCCAAATCTGCTTGGCTGCCTTTAGGATCCATTTTGGTGGCCTGTGCGCTGGGAGTTGAGGTTGGAGATCCTGAGGAAGGGCCATTTAATGTCAAAGACAACCCCCCTATGAATCCTCACCTCAAACTTGGCTATCACCTAGCCCATGATTGCTCGATTTTGCTCCAACATTTGTCCAAAAAACCTGAAATAACCACGTATTAGCCTCCTAGGTAAAGTAACCACCCTTATTCATTCAAATGACATAAACATACTAAAAAAAAAGCATAATCTATGAAAATGGAGGATTGAACAAGGATTGAACAAAGACAATTAGGCAAAATGAGCCCAATAAGTTACCCAATTTGGGGCTCATCATCACCCCCCTACTAAATGGGTTGCTCATCCTCTGAGCAACTAGTCGAGCTCCTCATCCTTGATTGCTTTGATTGCCTCCCTCACATCCCAAGCTTCTGAAGTAATATCTTCTTCACTGTCATGGAATCCGGCCTTCCTTTCCACCTCTTCCCATTGACTGTGCTCCTCCTCTTCTGTGCCTCCTTCCAGCAACCCCAAAAGCAAAGGTGGACTTAACTTGAGGCCTATCCAGTTGGCCTGAAGATTCTACATGGACTTTTTGTAGAGAGGAACTCGTGCCAAGGCCTCCCTCATTCTAGTTGGGGTGTGGTATTCCCTGATTTTGAGGTTGTGGGACAATGTGTTCCACCTACGAGTGCAAGCATGAACACAGTTGTCCCCCAACAATCGCTCCATGTCCTCAAAATGTGATATGGCTTAAGCTTGACAATCCATGTAATCTAGCAGGGCCTGAGAGTTGTTTTCTAGGTGCTGGTGGGCGGATATCAATGCTAAGGGGTCCCCTAGCTCTACTCTAATCAGCAATGGTTCCTATAGTTCCCAGTCCATGACATTTTCTGACCTCTGCTACTCTCCTTTCTTCATGGTTTAGCCATGAGGTCATGGCCATAAGCTGCATGTCCCCTACTGCTGTGTTGGGGTCCCACGAGGTCATGTTGGGAAGGGCCAAATTAGGAAGGTAGAATTCTAATAGCTTGGCCTTGTCTTCTGACAAACTGTTGTTACATAAAGCCATGAATTGTTGGGGGTTTTGGATTTGAGTGATACCTCTCTGTGCCAAAGTGTTGATCTGAAATTGTAGCCACTGATCCCTGAGGTATAGGGTGTAGGATTTGGCCGGTTGCCTACACTGCAGAGCTTCCATTGCCCAACTGGCCATGCAAGGCAATTGGGCCTCCTTCTCTTGTATCTACTATTTTAGAGACTGTATCTCTAGGCCTGCTTGCAATTCTCTTTCCTGTAGTTGCTGATTTAGTGTCTCAAGTTCAGCTTGCATTCCTTCCTTTCTCTCTTGTTCTTCTGTGGTATCTTTGGCTATTGTGGCCTCCTCCTGTTGATGTTGTTCTCCCAAGAGGTGAGGCTTGTCTTCTTTCCTTTTTCCTTGTAACTGTAGCTATTGTCTAAGCAGCTCATTCTCTTCCCGTAGCTTGGCCTACTGGTAGCTCTCCACATGGCGTACCCTTGCCAATTCTCTTTGGGCCTCCTTGAGATTTTCCTCCAGAGGACCTATATCTGCCACACCCTTGGATTTAGCGATCTTCATCCAAGTGTGGGTCCTCACTCTTTCTTCCTCTAGTGCTAGGAAAAGTGGCACTGTGAATTTTTGGGGAATGATCTTCCCAGCCTCTAAGAAGTTATAGTAAGAGCCCAGGCTAGGTTGGGGGCTTGGTTCCATAATGGCATCAACCTTCTCTTCCTCCAGTGATGACTTGGCTACTTTTTCCCCCATCTTTTCAGTCTCCTTCAGCCTAGCCAATGTTTCCTGTAGAGCAGCCTTAGCATCCTATAGAGAGGCCTCTGAGTTCAACTTTTCCATCCTTTCTTTCCATGTGGATGCCTTCGAGCTTCCCTGCTCATATGTGATTGATGTCTTTTGTTTGGATGGGGTGTCTTCAATTGTAATTGGTCCTTTGGACTGTTTCTCTTTTGGTCTGCCAGTTTTAGTCCTCGTCCTTCTTCTTGCCTTAAAATACATGGAAGGCTCCCTCTTCCGCTTTTCTTTTTGCTTTGGAGATGTGCTGAGGGTGGCCAGCACAGCTGCTGCCTCCCTAGCTAGAATCTCAGGAGATTTTTCCTTCCCTTGCCCTTTTTCCAAACTTCCTATAGAAAGCCCTGTGTTGACTGTTTTTTGGCTTCCTGTAGAAGTCGTTTTTGGACTTCCTGTAGAAATGGCCTTCTGGCTTCCTGTAGAACCAGTTGGCACTGTTTTGGCCTGCTTGGCTGTGGGTGCCTTCTCCTTTAGTTTGGCTATGGCTGCCTTAGGTGTACCTTCACTTGCTTGGACTTTTTCAGTCCTTTCTGCCCTGCTCTGCAATCTCTTCTCCCTGGATGTTTGTGTCATTTTTCCACCCACAGTTTTGGCCTCAGCAGCTTGGCCTTTCTCTCGTTTCTCTTTTTTTCCTTGCTTTGTTGGTCTGCCCGGGGTTTCCTGACCCTTGGCTTTCTTTTCTGCCTCAATGTGCTCCTTCTCCTCGCTGCTGGAGGAAGTGAGTTCCTCCGCCAAAATTTGGATATCATCATCCTTAGACATATTGCAAAAAATCTCCCAAGAGAGAGGGACAATATAGGTATGGAGTGCATCTTCTACTAGAAGCTTGATAAGCCCATGATGGGCCAGCTAATCTGGTGTCCCTTCCTTCAGTTTTGTGGCACACTCAATCAAGGATTGCAAGAGGAAGTAGGGGATGCTCAACTTTTGTTCTGTGGATAAATCCATTTTGTGCCTGAGTTTAGTTAGCAAACGGAAGTGATAACCATATACAATACTAAACCACCCCTGACAGGTAATATATTTCATAATATGAAGGCTGACTTCACTCCAAAATGGTTGTAGGTTGGTTCTCTAAACCCTATTCTTATCCTCTGAAAACTGTTCCTCTGATAGGAAGAATTCCTTTTTAGCCTTTTGGACCAATTTCCTCTCCTCTTTATCCCAAGGTATCCCCATTGGTAGATCAGTGACTCTGCTAATGAGTTGTGGGGTGAGCTTTAGGGTCAACCCTCTGAAGTTTACAGTGGCTAGTGTCTTTGATTTAGGCTTTAGGGAGCTTAGGAATTCCTCTATTATTTCATCATCGTGACCTTGAATTTTGTCACAGAAGGTCATCCAGTTTGCATGGGAAAATAGGTCTACCACCTCAGGAGTTTCTCGCAGTTTCTTCGAATCCGAGGGTTCCTTTTTGATAAACCCTCCTGGCATGGTGAAAAAGTGCTCTGTTCTAGCTTGTTCTTTGATCAGAAAGGGAATTCTATGTATGTTTTCTCCTCAGAACGTTGAAAAAAGTATCCTTCAGGTCACTTTGTATCAATTCCCCGGTTTTAAAACTCAACTGCCCGTGTACGGAAGGACGACTCCGATTTCCCTAAACAGAGTGCAGAGCTCAATTCCACCCCCCAGAATACATATAACCATGTAAAATTCACATTTTTTTTCACACAGGTTAGCCCTAACAGTGTTTTAACTTTTCTACAGGAGGAATTTTCTTCAGGACGTGTGGAGAAAATCTTTGAATGCAAACCCACGAAGAAATTTCATGCAACCACAAGAAAATTGCAATTTTGATTCATAGTCAGACTTGCTTTTAATTTTCCTACCCTAGCACGTCGAATTCACCACCTTTTGACATATCATGCATGAGAATGTTGTGTTCAGGCCTACCTCTCTTCGAATTTCCAACCTCAACGTAGACAGTCCAGGTTTCTTTGTTATGTTGGGTTTCATGTAGAGCTCCTTCCTGTAGAAAGCTTTTCCAGCTTTTGGAGGACGTCACGGTGCTTCTGGACAAGTCTGAGACATGGAAGGACGTTGGAATGGGCCGAGAAGCTTCGGCTAACAAACTGCAGAGGAGGAGGACACGTACTCTGCTAAAAAATGGTTGCAAGTGCGAATGACAACGGTTCATTGTGAGTTATTCGGTCGAGAAATTTGAATTACTGCACAATTCATGGCGTGGGGGTGAGCTGTCCAGGTCGATCCATTAGCCAATTTCATGGCCATAATTCTTCAGTGTGTCTCTGACCACCAAATCCTTTCTCTGCCATTAACCACCACCATTTCCGTCACACTATCGATTCTCCTCGACTGGACACTTCCCACATGTCAACTGCCCATATCTTTGGCATAATCGGGCTCGTTTGGATCCCACGAGGCCATCGACTGGCTGTGGGTGGCCAGTTGACTGGCCACCGAACTTGTTCAATCCACACATTTCACAGTCATGCAAATTTTAGAGTACAGTCCATGCAATTCGACGAATAAGGTTAGACACTTACCTGTGTGGCCGTGGATATGTTCTGCAGGCTTCGGGACGTGGAATGTTGGATTTTCTTGTCGCTGCTTCGTGCACGGGTGTTGGAGCTCATTTTTCATTGGCTGATGCTGAATGCAAGACTTCGGGACCCAACCCTCTCGTTGTAGATGCTGCATGCGCCGACTTTGTCTGATTTGAGCTGCTAGTGTCTCCATAGTATGTGCTCCAGCCGGATCAGCTGCTATAGGATTCCTATAGGACATCCTATAGTTGCTTCTCCTCCTAGGATGCATGCTAAAACGAGAAGGATTGCATTCACGGATGAAGCGTCCTGATGGAGCCTTGACAGGTAGAGTGTGCGAGCCTCTGCATGCTTGAATTGTCACTTGGAGAAAAAAAAAATTAATCTGAGGAAACAAAACTCTTGTATGACTGTGCAGGAATACATAACCAGATTGTTGCAATGGCAGTGAAAGGAGATGAAACAAGTGGTGGATGGAAGAAAAGGGTGGCTGCATGCCCCATTAAACTATTTCAAGCTTCAAATCCCTCTCTAGAATCGATTCTGGCCTGCCCAAAGGCTCTACAGGATGTTTCCTGTAGAAATGCAGAACTTCCTGTAGAAAGTCTTGAAACTTCCTGTAGAAGGTTGAACCTTGACCAGATTGTGTCCAAATCCTGAAAAAAATGAGTGTCCATGGAGGGAGTGTCTGTGAGGATGCTTGGTAACTTGGTATGGACGCCTGTCCTTGTTTTTGGAGGCCTCCTTTTCTGCATTGTATTCCTGCAACCTGCAATAATTCTTCAGAGATTAAACTTGCTTCTTTTCTTTTTTCTTCTTTTTTCTTCTCTTTTTTTTTTTTTTTTTGAGAGAGAGAGAGAGAGATAGTAGGGGCGCCTCCATGAGGTTTTCACCCCTACTATCTACCTTGGGTGCCTCGGAGAGGTTTTCACCCAAGGGTCTTTTTATTCAAATTCTTTATTTTCTGAGAGACAGCAGGGGCGCCTCCATGAGGTTTTCACCCTTACTACCTACCCTGGGCGCCTTAGAGAGCTTTTCGTCTAGGGATCTTTTTATTCCCTTTTTTTATTTTAGTTTATTTTTATTTTTATTTTTTTATGATTAAGGTGTGGCTAGAACAGAGGCAGAACCCTTCTCTATTACTAGCACTGATTTTTCCACAGTCTCAATGAACTCTTGCCTCAAAAGGGGTTTTCTGTAGATCTTCAATCGATGCCCATTGACGAGCATGGGGATGGTTTCTTCATCAATGGTCCTGATAAGGACTAAACCATTTTCATTGCATTTCTCCACTGTATATGGTGCTAGCCATCTTGTCCTCAGCTTCCCTTTGAAATCCTTGTGTTTGGAGTCATACAGTAGCGCCCAATCTCCCGCCTAGAATTGCTTTTCATTAAGGTGCCGGTCATGCCATATCTTCCTCTGAAGTTGAACCACTTTTGAGTGGAGGAGGGCCTGCATTCTATGTTCATTTAACTCATTCAGCTGCAATAACCTTTCATGTTGAGCATGGCTGAGATCTAGGTCCGGTTGAGCTTCCATCCTCAATGTGTTGTAATCGAACTCTATTGACAGAAGAGCTTTCTTCCCGTAGACCAGCTCATAAGGTGTGAAACTGGTTGTGGTCTTCCAAGTGGTGTTGTAGGCTCAAGTGGCCTCAATCGGGCGATCTGCCCAATCCTTTGTACTGCTACTCACCACCTTAGTCAGAATCCCTTCTAATGCTCTATTAATGACTTCCACCTGCCCATTTGCTTGAGGATGATATGGGTTTGAAGTCCTATGCTTGATCTTGTGATGAGCGAGAAAGTCTTCAATTAAGTTGGAGGTGAATTGGCTTCCTTTATCGGTGACTAACTCTCTTGGGTAGCCAAATTTGTAGAAGATATTTTCTCTTAAAAACTCAGCCACCTTTTCTTCTTTCGCTACTTTGATTGCCTTTGTTTATGCCCACTTTGTCAGGTAGTCGGTGCACACAATGATGTAAGACCTTTGCCTTGAAGGAGGGTTGATAGGACCCACAAAATCCATGCCCCACTTCTCAAATGGCTCGAGAGTCACTGGAGTTTGGAGAGGCATTTCATCCCTTGGAGTTAGTTTCCCCATCCTTTGGCATCGGTCACACTGGCTGATGTATCTTCTGACATCTTGATGAAGAGTGGGCCAATAGTAGCCTACCTATAGAATTTTGAAGGCAGTCCTCTTTGCTGCAAAGTGGCCTCCACAGGGTCCATCGTGACAGGTCAGGAGAATATCAAAGACTTCCTCCTCCCTAACACAATGCCTCAAGATCTGATCTGGGTCAAGTTTGAACAAGTTGCCCCCGATCCAAGTGAACGGGGCACTCTTCCTCACGATTCTGCTCTTCTCCTTTGAGGATAGATGCAGAGGGAATTGTGTTGAGACCAAGTAGTTTGCTTTATCAGCAAATCATGGAGAGAGTACTGAGATAGCAAACAAATGTTCATCTTGCATCTGGTCATCCTCTATTCCTTCTTCACCTGCAGGCAAATCCAATCTAGACAAGAAGTCAGCAACAACATTTTATTTACCCGGTTTGTCAATGATAGTCAAATCAAACTGCTGCAACAAAAGTAACCATCTATTGATATGAGCATTTACATTAGGCTTATTCATTAAATATCTAATCGCAACATGATCAGTATGTACAAATGTTTGATAACTAGTGATGTAGTGTCGGAACTTGTTTAGGGAATGGACTACGGCCAGAAACTCTTTCTCGGTTACAATATAGTTTATTTCTGCCTTGGACAGGTTTTTGCTGACAAAGTATATGGCATATGGAAATTTCTCCTCAACTTGTCCTAAGGCTGCCCCTATGGCTTTGTTCGAGGCATCAGTGTGGATGTGGAAAGGTAGGGCCCAGTTTGGGCCTCTCAAAATCAGGGCGGACACTAACTTATCTTTCAACTCATTCAGAGCCCCTTGATAGTCGTCAGTCCATTTAAACTCAACATATTTTCCTAAGAGGCCAAAAAATGGCAAGGTTAGCTTGCTGAAATCTTTAATGAACCTTCTCCTAGGAAACTTCGAACATCTCTTACCTTCTGAGAAGGTGGAACCTTTTTGATGATAGCAATTTTGATAGGATCCACCTGTAATCCTTGACGAGAAATGGTATGTCCTAACACGGTCACTTCAGTCATCAGGAATTCACATTTTTTAGGACTAAGGGATAGGTTCATCTCAATGCACTTGTTTAAAACTTTTCCCAGGTTGGATAAGGCTTCTTGGAAGTTAGACCCATAAGGAGTAAAGTCATCCATATAGATTTCCATCGAATCATGAACCAGCTCAGCAAATATGCTCAATACAGCTCTCTGGAAAGTGGCAGGAGCATTGCATAGCCCAAAGGGAAGGACTCGATAGGCAAAGTTACCCCATGGACAAGTGAAGGTGGTCATATCTTGGTTCTCCGGGCTGATTTGGATCTGATTATACCCGTTGAACCCATCTACGAAAGAGAAGAACTTCTTCCCTGCCAGGCCATCAAACACTTGATCTATGAAAGGCAAAGGGAAGTGGTCTTTCTTGGTGGCTTTGTTTAGTTCTCTGTAATCTACACAGATTCTCCACTTCCCATTTTCCTTGGGTACCAACACCAGAGGGGAAACCCATTCGCTGTCCAAGATGGGGTAGATGAATCCCACATCCAACAATTTTTTCAATTCCTCTTTAACGATGTCCTTAAGGGCCAGATTCATTCTCCTCTGAGGCTGCCTAACTGGTTTACAGTCCTCTTTAATGTAAATATGATGGGTACAGACCGAAGTATGGATTCCTTTCATTTCCTTATAGCTCCAGGCAAAAGCCTCCAAATGGCGGTTCAAAAGGCTACATAGCTCTTTTTCCTGAGAGGGAGAGAGAGAGGAGTTGATCTTTAAAGTTCTTTCAGGGCCAAACTCCACATTCTTAATTCTAGGAGAGGTCGGATCAATCACACAGAGGTCCACTAAAGCACTGGCTTGGGTATCTTCCACCAACTCCTCTAAGGACAGTGCACCGGGAGGAGGATTTTGGATTAAGTTCTCAATCAAATCATCCTCGGTTTGAGGACCTCCCCTGATGGCCTCCACTATGCACAATGGTGCAGAGTAGACCTCGTCCTCATCTCCTTCTTCCAACCAGAGTGGTAAGTCATGTTCTAGCAGAGGTTGGGTAGGAGGGTATAGGACCAATTGTTTGCACATAGGCCCATTCTTTATGGTCATGCTTCCCGCTCAACAACTCATGTAAGCATCTGCAGTAGCTAGCCAAGGCCTTCCCAAAATGAGGGGGTATCCAGTGATTTTTTCCTTTGGCTGGAGGACCAAGAAGTTTGCAGGGTACTCCCAAGAGTCAACAGAGACCAGGACATCTTCCAAAATCCCTTCTGGAGTCACGGTGGAGCGGTCTGCCAACTGCAGTATTGTCGAGGTCTTCCTTAAGGAACTCTGAAGGTTGAGTTTAAACATGGTGTCCCTAGTCATCACATTAATGGCAGCCCCTAGATCAATCAAGGTGTGGGGGATGATGGTGCCATTGATGTGAACATCAACTACAGGACTCCCGGGGTCCAAATACTTTGGACAGATTACTTGCCCCAACATAAGATCGGACAGTTGTCCTATAACATTGATAGTTGAGGCATCTCTCTTTTGCCCGCTTGGGTGCCTGAAACACTTCTCCTTAATCAATTTGTTGTATATCGGTACATCTTTTATGGCATGGAGAAGTGGTATTTTCACACACAACTGCTTGAGTTCTCCCAGAAGCTTAGTCTCCTCTGGGTTGGGTTGCGTGGTTTTTGTTTGTCACTCAAGAAAGGGTGGAATGGCATTGGGTCCACTTTCCTGTTTCTCTTCCTCCTCCTCTAGGGGAGGAGGTTAGCGTTCTGGAAGGACGTGCCCAGATCACAGGTTGATCTCCTGGATCTCCACAACATAGGTAGGGCATGTTGTCTCCCTAGTATATACCAACTGGGCCTGTTTGTTATTGGGGTTCGGGTTCGATTGAGCAGGCATCTGGGGTTGTCTTGGACGAGCAGGAAGTAATGGTTGTGGTTGAGCCGGTGGTGGAGGCAAAATGGCGAGAGGAGGGTTGTATTAAGGCCTCCACCCCGGTTGAGGTGCATTCCACTAAGGTTGTGGCTGGGCATGTGAGTGAAACAAATGAGAAGTAGGTTGAGTATGGTATGGAGATGGATAAGACCACAGAGGAGGTGCGAACCATGAAGGATGAGCAGGGGGCCCCAAGAAGGTATATGAGCGGATTGGTTGGGGTTATAATAAGCTTGGGATGTCCCTTGCATCCCCTGCTGGTAAGGTCTGGGCCCATGTGGCCTCCTCTGGTTGAGGAAGTAGAGAGGTTCAGTAGCTGCCTCAGTCCCTAGGTACATGGCTTTAAATCCAGGCAAGGTAGGGCATTGGTTGGTGGGGTGGTCTTCCTCACAAACGAAACATACCTTTACTGAGTGCAATGGAAACTCATTCTTGGGGTGTTTCCTCGTGCATCTATGATAAAAAAATGGCCAAAGCCCTCTCATCTTCCTCTTTCTTTTGTTGAATTCGGAAGGTATCAAGTTGCATGGCAATAGTCTGTCTCATCTCACTTTTGAGGTCTTCCATCTGATTAGCAAACTCATGCTTGGAGAAGGTGGTACTAATTGAAAGTGGATTCCCCCTACCTCTCTTTCGGGCCGCCCTAGAATGGTTTCTAAACACGATATTATTTCCTCATAAGGTATTTGGTAGATTTCCCCTCCAACCAGCATGTAAAGGGTATCTAGAAGGTCTTCAGGGACTCCTCGGAGAGGAAACAGCTTCAGAGATTCCTGGTCAAGTGCGCACCTGGCCCATTTATAACTAAGTTGGAACCTTTCCTCGTAATCTTCTAAAGACTCATCGCTTCCCATGGTCATCTGAAAGATATCTCCCTTGGTTTCCTTGGATCTACAGTAGTCCCAGTATTTGGTGTTAAAAGATTGTTGCATCTGAGCCCAAGTGGTGTTACTTTTTCCAGGTAACCCCATGAACCAGCGTAATGCTGCATCCTTGAGGGTAGAGGGAAAGAGTTTCAACTTTTGCTCATCCTCAGCATAGTCGTAAGTTCAACAAAGGACAACAAATACAAATAGGAAGGTCTCAGGGTCTTCAGTAGTAAAGCCATGGAAGTGAGGTAAAGCTGAGAGACTTATGTTTTTCATTTTCATGTCTCCATTGGTCTCTCGGATGGGAAAGGCACCTTCTATTCTCTCATCCTCTCTTCTACCGTTTCGGTTTTCAGCCATGGCTTCAGATGGAACGTTCTCTAACTCTTCTTCTGTTATAGGATCTTCGTATATTTCAGGAGGTTCACCTATAGGTTCTTCTGGCTCACTGTTACCAAAGAAGAGAGAAGGTTGACTCAATGATGTGGTGGGGGTGTTGGGTAGGAATTTTCCGGTTTTATCTCTGTTCCTACGAGGCATGAAATGGAAAGATTTTTTTTTTTGGTTGCTTTTGCTTTTTTTGCTAGTACCTGCAAAACTAAAATAGATTGAACTGCAACTAACTATCTTGCTAAAATGAAAATGTGGAATGGAAATGAAAACAAGAAATGACTAATCTATTTTTCTGGAATGAAATTGCGGAATTGAAATGTTAAGCTACTCTTGCATAATTGAAATTGCGGAATTGAAATGCTAAGCTACACTTGCAGAATTGAAATTGCGGAATTGAAATGCTAAGCTATGCTTGTAGAATTGAAATTGCAGAATTGAAATGATAATCTATGAAAGCAGGAAATGTCTACTCTACTTTTGCGGAAATGAAATTGCAGAATGGAAATGAAATAAACTACTTAGCAGAAGGTTGTAGTAGAAAATAGAAGAAAAATAGTAATCACAAATACTCTGACGCTTCTACGACAACGACGCTAAAAAGGGTGGTGGGCTCTGGTATTGCCGCAATAATGCTGCAACTCTTGGGACTCCCTTCTTTACTTTTATCAACCCGGTAGTTTGTAACAAACTTGGAAGCGACGATGTTATATGCACAAGTACTAGCTCTTGCCGCAGTTGTCACTTGGTTAGCTGGCACAAGTCCGCTAGGAGCTTAAGCCAACTTCTATGAGCTCTTAGAAGAAGCTTTTTAATTCATGGATGAAAGCTAACTCGAAGGAAGCTAATCTACTTGCGAAAAAAACTGAAAAGCTGAAAGAAAGCGCAAACCCTAGCAAACCCTAATTCTACCAGCTAGTCCTACTGATGCAAAGAAGAGAATGCAAGCTACTGAAAGAGATGCCATTACTTCTAGGAAGGTAAAATACATGTGTCTAGACTACCTTTATCTGAAGAAAACATCTTTTTATATTTTTGAATAAGTTGTCAAAATTATCATGCATAGGCTTTCACTGTCCTTGACTATGCAAAGGTGGATCAGCGAGGAGAAATGCTTGGAAGAGGTCGGGAAGGTTCAGAGAGGGCCTAAGGAGTCCCTAACACCCTTCCAGAGAGTTTCATAGAGTTTGGCTCTAAAGAAACCTCCTTTGTGAGTTTCTACAAGAAGTCTGCAGGAGTTCTACAGGATGTTCAGAAATGGGGTTTTGGAGGATGGATGGGTGAGGAAAGATGAAGGAGTGGGTTTGGAGGTAGGATAGGGGTTTGAAGTGGTTCAGGGACTAGTGGATGGAGTTGGGAGAAGGTGTAGATGGATAAATTGTTCCAAGAAGGCTGAAGCAATGGTTGCACAAAAAGGTAGTGTTATGTGGGCAAAATGACAAATGTGAGGCAAGAAACCAAGTTAGGGGATGGAACAGATGGGTCTGACAAATTTTGGGTGGATGAAGAAGTGGTAGAGGTGCTCTGCAATGTATATTTCCAACTGAACCAATAAAGACTTACAAGTAATTAAAGACCTAGTTATACCAACGTAATCTGATCTAGCTAACAGTAAAGTGATTGAATAGAGCTTTATTTGCAAGGAAACCATGTATATTAACTATGCAACGAAACATTCAAAGATATGAACATGTAACCAACTTCTACAAATGAAAATCGTACACTAGTGATTTCATGGCAAAGCAAAAATAGTGTTTTTGTTTGGCACAACAAGGTTACTTTGATCCCAGCCCCTGATCCTATGAGGGAGAGGTGAAACCAAATGTGCTCGTTGGCCTTTTTCTTAAGCTTTTTCCTTGTTGATATCCTACCAACTTAATATAAACATCAAAAGCCTTTCTAACCATCAACAGTGACCTAGTTAATCAACACAATTTAATCTACCTAAAAGAAATAATTTTGCAAATGCATAAAGGAGAAACAACAATGCATAAAGGAGAAATAACAATACATAAAGGAGAAATAACAATACATAAAGGAGGCCTTGGCTCTTAGGTTGGGCCCAACCCTAAGAGCTATGGCTCCTATAAAGAACTCAGAGCTGATACAAAATAGGACTGCTTGTCATTATAAAAAAATAGTTATCAACCGAAAGTTATGCCACAATGGCTACAAGAAAACGAGCTGAAAGTGACAGCACTATAGTGCAAAAAATGCAAAAGTTTCAAAAGTAAACTACGAAGGTAGAGGTCATCTTATTTATACATCATGAGGGGCCTAGTAGGCCTCCTAAATTCAAGGGACTTAGCTGTCCCAACTGCTAGTAGACAGTCCCTCTTCCCAAATCTGCTTGGCTGCCTTTAGGATCTGTTTTGGTGGCCTGTGAGCTCGGAGTTGAGGGTGGAGATCCCGAGGAAGGGCCATTTAATGTCAGAGAAAACCCCTCTACGAATCCTCAACTCAAGCTTGGTTGTCACTTAGCCCATGATTGCTCGGTTTTGCTCCAACATTTGTCCAAAAAACCTGAAATAACCACGTATTAGTCTCCTCGATAGAGTGACCACCCTTATTTGTTCAAATGACATAAACATACTAAAAAAAATGCATAATCTATGAAAAATGGAGGATTGAACAAGGATTGAACAAGGACAATTAAGCAAAATGAGCCCAATAAGTTACCCAATTCGGGGCTCATCATCACCCCCCTGCTAAATGGGTTGCTCATCCGCTGAGCAACTAGTCTAGCTCCTCATCCTTGATTGCTTTGATCACCTCCCTCACATCCCAAGCTTCTGAAGTAATATCTTCTTCACTGTCATGGAATCCGGCCTTCCTTTCCACCTCTTCCCACTGCCTATGCTCCTCCTCTTCTGTGCCTCCTTCTAGCAACCCCAAAAGCAAAGGTGGACTTAACTTGAGGCTTATCCAGCTGGCCTGAAGATTCTACATGGACTTTTTGTAAAGAGGCACTCATGGCAAGGGCTCCCTCATTCTAGTTGGGCTGTGGCATTCCCTGATTTTGAGGTTGTGGGACAATGTGTTCCACCTACGAGTGCAAGCATGAACATAGTTTTCCCCCAACAATCGCTCCATGTCCTCAAAATGTGCTATGGCCTGAGCTTGACGATCCATGTAATCTAGTAGAGCTTGAGAGTTGTTTGCTAGGTGTTGGGCGGATATCAATGCTGAGGGGTCCCCTGGCTCTGCTCTAATCAGCAGTGGTTCCTATAGTTCCCGGTCCATGACATTTTTGACCTCTGCTACTCTCTTTTCTTCATGGTTTAGCCATGAGGTCAAGGCCATAATCTACATGTCCCCCTACTACGGTGTTGGGGTCCCACAAGGTCATGTTGGGAAGGGAAAAATTATGAAGGTAGAACTCTGATAGCTTGGCCTTGTCTTCTGACGAACTGTTGTTACATAAAGCCGTGAATTGTTGGGGGTTTTGAATTTGAGTGATACCTCTCTGTGCCAAAGTGTTGATATGAAATTGCAGCCATTGATCCCGGAGGTATAAGGCGTAGGATTTGGCTGGCTGAGACACTGCAGAGTTTCCATTGCCCAACTGGCCATGCAGGCCAGTTGGGCCTCCTTCTCTTGTATCTGTTTTTTTAGAGACTGTATCTCTAGGCCTACTTGCAATTCTCTTTCCTGTAGTTTCCGATTTAGTTTCTCAAGTTCAGCTTGCATTCCTTCCTTTCTCTGTTGTTCTTCTGTGGTATCTTTGGTTGTTGTGGCCTCCTCCTGTTGATGTTGTTCTCCCAAGAGGTGAGGCCTGTCTTATTTCCTCTGTCCTTGTAACTGTAGCTGTTGTTTAAGTAGCTCATTCTCTTCCTGTAGCTTGGCCTGCTGGTAGCTCTCCACATGTCATACCCTTGCCAATTCTCTTTGGGCCTCCTTGAGCTTTTCCTCCAGAGGACCTATATCTGCCACACCCTTGGATTTAGCGATCTTCATCCAAGTGTGAGTCCTCACTCTTTCTTCCTCTAGTGATAGGAAAAGTGAGACTGTGAATTTTTGGGGAATGATCTTCCTAGCCTCTAAGAAGTTATAGTAAGAGCCCAGGCTGGGTTGGGGGCTTGGTTCCACAATGGTATCAGCCTTCTCTTCCTCCAGTGATGACTTAGCTGCTTTTTCCTCCATGTTTTCGGTTTGTTTTAGCCTAGCCAATGTTTCCTGTAGAGCAGCCTTAGCATCCTGTAGAGAGGCCTCTGAGTTAAACTTTTCCATCCTTTCTTTCCATGTGGATGTCTTCGGGCTTCCCCGCTCATATGTGATGAATGTCTTTTGTTTGGATGGGGTGTCTTCAATTGTAATTGGTCCTTTAGACTATTTCTCTTTTGGTCTGCCAGTTTTAATCCTCATGCTTCTTCTTGCCTTAAAATACATGGAAGGCTCCCTCTTCCGCTTTTCTTTTTTCTTTGGAGATGTGCTGAGGGCAGCCAGCACAGTTGTTGCCTCCCTAGCTAGAATCTTAGGATATTTTTCCTTCCCTTGCCCTTTTTCTAGACTTCCTATAGAAAGTCCTGTGCTCACTGTTTTCTGGCTTCCTGTAGAAGCAATTTTTGGACTTCCTGTAGAAATGGACTTCTGGCTTCCTGTAGAACCAGTTGGCACTGTTTTGGCCTTCTTGGCTAGGGGTGCCTTCTCCTTTAGTTTGGCTGTGGCTGCCTTAGGTGTGCCTTCACTTGCTTGGACTTTTTTAGTCCTTTCTCCCTGGGTGTTTGTGTCATTTTTCCACCCATAGTTTGGGCCTCAGCAGCTTGGCCTTTCTCTCGTTTCTCTTTTTGTCCTTGCTTTGGTGGTCTTCTCGGGGTTTCCTGACCCTTGGCTTTCTTTTCTGCCTCAATGTGCTCCTTCTCCTCACTGCTGGAGGAAGTGAGTTCCTTGGCCAAAATTGAGATATCATCATCCTTAGACATATTGCGAAAAATCTCCCAGGAGAGAGGGACAGTATAGGTATGGAGTGCATCTTCTACTAGAAGCTTGATAAGCCCATGATGGGCCAGCTGGTCTGGTGTCCCTTCCTTCCGTTTTGTGGCACACTCAATCAAGGATTGTAGGAGGAAGTAGGGGATGCACAACTTTTGTTCTCTGGGTAAATCCATTTTGTGCCTGAGTTCAGTTAGCAAACGGAAGTGATAACCATATGCAATACTAAACCGCCCCTCACAAGTAATATATTTCATAAACTGAAGGTTGACTTCGCTCCAAAATGGCTGTAGGCTAGTTCTCTGGACCCCATTATTATCCTCTGAAAACTATTCCTCTGGTAGGAAGAATTCCTTTTTAGCCTTTTGGCTCAATTTTCTCTCCTCTTTATCCTAGGGTATCCCCATTGGTAGATCAGTGAATCTGCTAATGAGTTGTGGGGTGAGCTTTAGGGTCAACCCTCTAAATTTTATAGTGGCTAGTGTCTTTGATTTAGGCTTCAGGGACCTTAGGAATTCCTTTGTTATTTCATCGTCGCGACCTTGAATTTTTTCAGATAAGGTCATCCAGTTTGCACGGGAAAATAAGTCTACCACCTCAGGAGTTTCTCGCAGTTTCTTCGAATCCGAGGGTTCCTTTCTAATAAACCCTCCTAGCATGGTGAAAAAATGCTCTATCTGGCTTGTGCTTTGATCAAAAAGGAAATTCTATGTATGTTTTCTCCTCAGAACGTTGAAAATAGCATCCCTCAGGTCACTTTGTATCAATTCCCCAGTTTTAAAACTCGACTGCCCATGTACAGAAGGATGACTCCGGTTTCCCTAAACAGAGTGCAGAGCTCAATTCCACCCCCAGCATACATATAACCATGTAAAATTCACATTTTTTTTCACACAGGGTAGCCCTAACAATGTTTTAACTTTTCTAAAGGAGGAATTTTTTTCAAGACCCGTGGAGAAAATCTTTGAACGCAAACCCACGAAGAAATTTCATGCAACCACAAGAAAACTGTTGTTTTGACTCACAGGTAGACTTTCTTTTAATTTTCCTACTCCAGCACATCGAATTCACCACCTTTTGACATATCATACATGGGAATGGTGTGTTAGGACCTACCTCTCTTCAAATTGCCAACTTCGACGTAGACAGTCCAGGTTTCTTTGTTATGCCGGGTTTCCCGTAGAGCTCCTTCCTGTAGAAAGCTTTTCCGGCTTCTGGAGGACGTCACGATGCTTCTGGAAAAGTCTGAGACGTGGAACGACGTTCAAATGGGCTGAGAAGCTTGGGCTAACAAACTGCAGAGGAGGAGGATGCGTACTCTTTTGCAAAAATGGTTGCAAGTGCGAATGACAGCAGTTCACCGTGAGTTCTCTGGCCGAGCAATTTGAATTACTGTGCAATTCATGGCACGGGGGTGAGTTGTCCAGGCTGATCCGTTAGCCAATGTCACGGCCATCATTCTTCGGCATGTCTCTGACCGCCAAATCCTTTCTCTACCATTAACCGCCGCCATTTCTTTCACACTATCGATTCTGCCCAACTGGACACTTCCCACGTGTCAACTGCCCGTCTCTTTGGCATAACCGGGCTCGTTCGGATCCCACGAGGCCATTCGATTGGCTGTGGGTGTCCAGTTGACTGGCCACCGAACTTGTTCAATCTGCACATTTCACAGTCATGCAAATTTAAGAGTATATTCCATGCAATTCGATGAATAAGGTTAGACACTTACCTGTGTGGCCGTGGACATGTTCTGCACGCTTCGAGACATGGAATGTTGGATTTGCTTGCTGCTGCTTCATGCACGGGCGCTGGAGCTCCTTTTTCATTGGCTGATGCTGGATGCAAGACTTCAGGACCCGACCCTTTGGTTGTAGATGCTTCGTGCGCCGGCTTTGTCTGATTTGAGCTGCTGGTGTCTCCATAATATGTGCTCCAGTCGGATCAGCTGCTACAAGATTCCTGTAGGACATCCTGTAGCTGCTTCTCCTCCTGGGATGCATGCTAAAACAAGCAAGATTGCGTTCACATATGAAGGGTCCTGATGGAGCCTTGACAGGTAGAGTGTGCGAGCCTCTGCATGCTTGATTTGTCACTTGGAGAAAAAAAAAATTAATCTGAGGAAACAGAACTCTTGTATGAATGTGCAGGAATACATAACCAGATTGTTGCAATGGCGGTGGAAGGAGATGAAACAAGTGGCAGATGGAAGAAAAGGGTGGCTGCATGCCCCATCAACAGATTTCAAGCTTCAAATCCCTCTCCAGAATCGATTATGGCCTGCCCAAAGGCTCTACAGGATGTTTCCTGTAGAAATACAGAACTTCCTGTAGAAAGTCCTAAAACTTCCTGTAGAAGGTTGAACCTCGACCAGATTGTGTCCAAATCCTGAAAAAAATGAGTGTCCATGGAGGGAGTGTCTGTGAGGATGCCTGGTAACTTGGTATGGACCCCTGTCCTTGTTTTGGGAGGCCTCCTTTTATGCACTGTATTCCTGCAACCTGCAATAATTCTTCAGAGATTAAACCTGCTTCTTCTTCTTCTTCTTCTTCTTCTTCTTCTTCTTCTTTTTTTTTTTTTTTTTTTTTTTTTTTTTTTTTTTTTTTCAGAAGAGAGAGATGACAGCAGGGGCACCTCCATTGGAGTTTTCACCCCTATTATCTGCCTTGGGTGCCTCAGAGAGGTTTTCACCCCAAGGGTCTTTTTATTCAATTCTTTACTTTTTTGAGATACAACAGGGGTGCCTCCATGAGTTTTCACCCTTACTGCCTTACCCTGGGCACCTCAAAGAGGTTTTCGTCCAGTGATCTTTTTATTCCCTTTTTTTATTTTTATTTTTTTATTTTTTTATTTTTTGATGATCAAGGTGTGGCTGGAACAGAGGCAGAACCCTTCTCTATTACCAACACTGATTTTTCCACAGTCTCAATGAACTCCTGCCTCGATAGGATTTTCCTATAGATCTTCAGTTGATGCCCATTAACGAGCATGGGGATGGATTATTCATCAATGGTCCTGATAAGGACTAAACCATTGTCATTGCATTTCTCCACTGTATATGGTATTAGTCATCTTGTCCTCAACTTCCCTTTGAAATCCTTATGTCTGGAGTCATACAGCAGCGCCCAATCGCCCGACTGGAATTGCTTTTCATTAAGGTGTCATTCATGCCATATCTTCCTCTGAAGTTGAACCACCTCTGAGTGGAGGAGGGCCTGCATTCTATGTTCATCTAACCCATTCAGCTGCAATAACCTTTCACGTTGAGCATGGCTGAGATCTAGGTCCAGTTGAGCTACCATCCTCAATGTGTTGTACTCGAACTTTATTGACAGCAGAGCTTTCTTTTCGTAGACCAGCTCATAAGGTGTGAAACTGGTTGTGGTCTTCCAAGTGGTGTTGTAGGCCCAAGTGGCCTCAACTAGGCGATCTGCCCAATCCTTTCTGCTGCTACTCACAACCTTAGTCAGAATCCCTTCTAATGCTCTATTATGACTTCCACCTGCCTTTTCTTGAGAATGATATGGGGTGGAAGTCCTATGCTTGATCTTGTGATGAGCGAGCAAGTCTTCAATTAAGTTGGAGGTGAACTGGCTTCCTTGATCGGTGACTAACTCTCTTGGGTAGCCAAATTTGTAGAAGATATTTTCTTTTAAAAACTCAGCCACCTTTTCTTCTGTCGTTTCTTTGATTGCCTTTTTTCTGCCTACTTTGTCAGGTAGTCGGTGCACACAATGATGTAAGACCTTTGCCTTGAAGGAGGGTTGATAGGACCCACAAAATCCATGCCCCACTTCTCAAATGGCTCGAGAGTCACTTGAGGTTGGAGAGGCATTTCATCCCTTGGAGTTAGTTTCCCCCTCCTCTGGCATCGGTCACACTGGCTGATGTATCTTCTCACATCTTGATGAAGAGTGGGCCAATAGTAGCCTGCCTGTAGAATTTTGAAGGTAGTCCTCTTTGCTGCAAAGTGGCCTCCACAGGGTCCATCGTGACAGGTTAGGAGAATGTCAAAGACTTCCTCCTCCCTAACACAATGCCTCAAGATCTGATCCAGGCCAAGTTTGAACAGGTTGCCCCCGATCCAAGTGAACGGGGCACTCTTCCTCACGATTCTTCTCTTCTCCTTTGAGGATGGATGCGGAGGGAACTTTACTGAGACCAAGTAGTTTGCTATATCAGAAAACCACGGAGAGAATACTGAGATAGAAAACAGATGTTCATTTGGCATCTGGTCATCCACTGTTCCTTCTTCACCTACAGGAAAATCCAATCTAGACAAGAAGTCAGCAACAACATTTTCTTTACCCGGTTTGTCAACGATAGTCAAATCAAACTGCTACAACAAAAGTAACCATCTAATGATACGAGCATTTACATTAGGCTTATTCATTAAATATCTATTCGCAGCATGATCAGTATGTACAAATGTTTGAAAACCAGTGATGTAGTGTGGGAACTTGTTCAAGGAATAGACTACAGCGAGGAACTCTTTCTCGGTTACAGTATAGTTAATTTCTGCGTTGGACAGGTTTTTGCTGACAAAGCATATGGCATATGGAAATTTCTCCTCAACTTGTCCTAAGGCTACCCCTATGGCTTTGTTCGAGGCATCAGTGTGGATGTAGAAAGGTAGGGCCCAATTTGTGCCTCTCAAAATCGGGGCAGACACTAACTTATCTTTCAACTCATTCAAAGCCCCTTGATAGTCGTCAGTCCATTTAAACTCAACATCTTTTCCTAAAAAAATGGCAAGGCTAGCTTGCTGAAATCTTTAATGAATCTTCTATAATATCCCGCTAAGCCTAGGAAACTCCGAACATCTCTTACCTTCTGAGGAGGTGGAACCTTTTTTATGATAGCAATTTTGTTAGGATCCACTTGTAATCCTTGACGAGAAATGGTATGACCTAACACGGTCCTTTCAGCCATAAGGAATTCACATTTTTTAGGACTAAGGGATAGGTTCATCTCAACACACTTGTTTAAAACTTTTCCTAGGTTGGACAAGGCTTCTTGGAAGTTAGACCCATAAGGAGTAAAGTCATCCATATAGATTTCCACTGAATCATGAACCAGCTCAGCAAATATGCTCAATACAGCTCTCTGGAAAGTGGCAGGAGCATTGCATAGCCTAAAGGGAAGGACTCGGTAGGCAAAGGTACCCCATGGACAAGTGAAGGTGGTCTTATCTTGGTTCTCCGGGCTGATTTGGATCTGATTATACCCGCTTAACCCATCTACGAAAGAGAAGAACTTCTTCCCTGCGAGTCCATCCAACACTTGATTTATGAAAGGCAAAGGGAAGTGGTCTTTCTTGGTGGCTTTGTTCAGTTCTGTAATCTACACAGATTCTTCACTTCCCATTTTTCTTGGGTACCAACACCAGAGGGGAAACCCATTCGTTGTCTGAGATGGGGTAGATGAATCCCGCATCCAACAATTTTTTCAATTCCTCTTTAATGATGTCCTTAAGGGCCGGATTCATTCTCCTCTGAGGCTGCCTGACTAGTTTACAGTCCTCTTTAATGTAAATATGATGGGTACAGACCGAAGGATGAATTCCTTTCATCTCCTTATAGCTCCAGGCAAAAGCCTCCAAATGGTGGTTCAAAAGGCTACATAGCTCTTTTTCCTGAGAGGGAGAGAGAGAGGAGCTGATCTTTAAAGTTATTTCAGGGCCAAACTCGACATTCTTAACTCTGGGAGAGGTTGGATTATTCACACAGAGGTCCACTAAAGCACTGGCTTGGGTATCTTCCACCAACTCCTCTAAGGACAGTGCACTGGGAGGAGGATTTTGGATTAAGTTCTCAATCAAATCATCCTCGGTTTGAGGACCTCTCCTGGTGGCCTCCACTGTGCACAATGGTGTAGAATAGACCTCGTCCTCATCTCCTTCTTCCAACCAGAGTGGTAATTCATGTTCTAGCAGAGGTTGGGCAGGAGGGTATAGGACCAGCTGTTTGGACATAGGCCCATTCTTGATGGTCATGCTTCCCCCTCGACAGTTGATATAAGCATATGCAGTAGCTAGCCAAGGCCTTCCCAAAATGAGGGGGTATCCAGTGAGTTTTTCCTTTGGCTGGAGGACCAAGAAGTCCGCAAGGTACTCCCAAGAGTCAACAAAAACCAAGACATCTTCCACAATCCCTTCAGGAGTCACGGTGGAGCGGTCTTCCAACTACAGTACTGTCAAGGTCTTCCTTAAGGAACTCTGAAGGTTGATTTTAAGCATGGTGTCCCTGGTCATCACATTAATGGCAGCCCCTAGATCAATCAAGGTGTGGGGGATGATGGTGCCCAGTAATGTAACTATCATACTGGACTCTCCTGCAAATTACTTGGACAGATTACTTGCCCCAACATAAGATCGGACATTTGTCCTATGACATTAATAATCGAGGCATCTCTCTTTTGCCTGCCTGGGTGCCTGAAACACTTCTCCTTAATCAATTTGTTGTATATAGGTACATCTTTTATGGCCTGGAGAAGTGTTATTTTCACACACAACTGCTTGAGTTCTCCCAGAAGCTCAGTCTCCTCTGGTTTGGGTTGCGTGGTTACTGTTAGTCACTCAGGAAAAGGTGGAATGGCTTTGGGTTCACTTTCCTATTTCTCTTCCTCCTCCTCTAGGGGAGGAGGTTGGCATTCTAGAAGGACCTTCCGAGATCACAGGTTGATCTCCTAGATCTCCACAGCATAGGTATGGCATGTTGTCTCCCCAATCTATACCTGCTGGGCCTCTCCGTTGTTGGGGTTCAGGTTCAATTGAGCTGGCATCTGGGCTTGTCTTGGAGGAGCAGGAGGTAATGGTTGTGGTTGAGCCGGTGGTAGAGGCAAAATGGTGGGAGGAGTGTTGTATTGAGGCCTCCACCCCAGTTGAGGTGCATTCCACTGAGGTTGTGGCTGGGCATGTGAGTGAAACAAATGAGAAGTAAGTTGAGTATAGTATGGAGATGGATAAGACCACGGAGGAGGTGTGGACCATGAAGGATGAGCAGGGGGGCCCAAGAAGGTATATGAGCGGATTGGTTGGGGTTATAATAAGCTTGGGATGTCCCTTGCATCCCCTGCTGGTAAGGTCTGG
>APFE030001318.1:0-32538 GCA_000404065.3 Pinus taeda | reverse complement strand
AAGAAGAAGAAAGGGAAGAAGAAGAAGAAGAAGAAGAAACTTCAGCAGGGGGAAACCAAGAAACCATTGCTTTGAATATAACTTATGATGAGAAACTATCTGATAAGACTCACAAAGTTTGATATCCATGCAAAGTTTGTATGAGAGACCATCTTCTCAGAAATTGTCCTGATATTCCTCAGATCTTAAAATAATAGTCTTCTCATTCACGTCATCCTATGTCATCAACTTCTAGAGATGATGCTGGTGACACATAATCAACTAGTGGTAGTAAAGTTCATGGAAAGAAGGGTAAAGTTAAGTTTCCATGTAGGTCATGTTAACGGAATCACCCCATTTACCTTTGTCCCTATCTCGATGAAACCAAAAAGTGTTGAATAATCATCCTGCTTCTCTGGGTCATGTTAACGGAATCACCCCATTCACGTTTGTCCCTATTTGGATGAAACCAAAAAGTTTTGAATAATCACCCTGCTTCTTTGCAGTAACTTCCAGCTGGTTAAAGGAGACTCTCCCTTAATCCTTCACTAGTTGATAAATTTACTGACCCAAATCAACCGTCTGTCAAACCCACTCTCTATGAATGTGAATCCCATGAGTCTATACTTGAACAATCATAGGTCGAGGAAACAGCTGACGTAATTTCACCATCAGTTAATTGCACCTTTCCTATTGACAGTGAGTATGGTACCACTCAAGTTCTTTTTGTTACTTCATATTCCAATGAGCTTGGGGGAGACCCTCCTGTTCCATCAAGACAGGATGAAAATCCTCCCATTCTCGTAAATGAAGGGGGTAACTCTTCTGTTCTTACGGTACCCCGACCAAGTAGTCTGGTCACTTCCTTTGATTGGAATCTACTAGCAGGATGTCGTCTTCCATCTTATGTGCCTGTCCAGATCATAGTACATGTTTGTAATATGCTTGTACATGGAATTATTATAGATGAAAGTGTATCAGTGAGTATCATATCCTCCTCTACATGGAAAGAGCTTGGTTCGCCACCACTTGTGCCTGTTACCCTGAGTTTGTTGGCTTTTAATAGAGGAACCAGTCAACCATTAGGGATCCTTCCTCAATTGTCTATTACTTTGGGAGGAAAAATTGTTTGTCTCAATGTGATGGTAGTCGGAGGCCCTTTAGAATACAATTTACTTCTTGGGCATGACTATGTTTATGACATGGGAGCTATTGTTTCAATAATCGTTTGAGTGATGTGTTTCCCACATGAAGGCATAATTTCCACCATTGACCAGCTTTCATTTCCTGGTCCAAATATATCCCATTCAACCATATTCCTTAAATGGTCTTTTTGTACCAATGGTATCTTCCCCACCTTGGGTCAATTATGTCGTAACCCATTCCATGCCTACATCAACTGACGATCAATTCTGTGATGTTCTGCATTATGTACTAGGGGCATTGGACCCAGATCTCTCTAATGAATTCCTTGCTACATATCCCTTCCAAAGCATTGTTCTCCCATATGATGATAACCTCTTGGAAGTCATGAACTCTTATGGCTCGTGATCAAGGAACATGAAGAGAGTTCCTTGTCTTGTGTAAACCTCGTTAAAAAATGAAATAATGAATATGAGGATAGTTCCTGGTCTTGTGTCAACCTTGTTGAAAAAGGAAACAAGGAATATGAGCATAGTTACTTTTCCTGTGTCAAGCTCGTTAAAAAATGAAACAAAGAATATGAGCATAGTTCCTTGTCTTGTGTCAATCTCGTTAAAAAAATGAAACAAGGAATTTGAGGATAGTTCCTGGTCTTGTTTCAATGTCGTTAAAAAATGAAACAAATGGTATGAGCATAGTTCCTTGTCTTGTGTCAAGCTCGTTAAAAAATGAAACAAGGAATATGAGGATAGTTATGTTATTGTCTCAACCTCATTAAAAAATGAAATAGGTCCCAGAGCATAGTTCCTTGTCTTGTGCCAAGCTCGTTAAAAAATGAGCCAAGGAATCATAGCATAGTTCCTTGTGTTGTGTCAAGCTCATTAGAAAATGAAACAAGGTCCCCTGAAGAAAGTTTCAATTCAAGTCTTTCATTAGATCTCGTAAAATCCCAGTCATGTCTTTCACTTTATCTCATAAATGAACCTTCATTCCATCCACATGATAACCATGAGTTTTCTATTGGTTTTGGGTCAATGCTGCCAATTCATTTAGTGTCACCGACATGTTCAAGAGAAGTCACTCAGTAAAACTCATCCTTTGGAATACTCATAAACCTTCATTTTCAGGACCGCTATTCCTGAACCTTTTGTCGGTAGTCACATTCCATCTCAAAAAATCATTACACTCGTTTTGAGTCGTTGATGTGGGATACATCAAGGCCCTCCTGTGACGAGTTGCTTCTTGTCGACATCAGCACATTATCCAAGAAGTTTACTTAGAAACACCCTTCCAGTACCTTGAGGCTTGCATATATCAATGGAAAGTTTCTCACTTCCAGTGATAGGTGACATCATTGGCCTTCGACTGAAATACTCTATATAGTGTTCAACATCAAAAAATTCATTCACACCATGCAGAATGTACTGCAATACCTTGAGGATCATTATCATTATCAGTGACTTCTCTCGTGTTTGTTAACAACTTACATCATTGGTTGGTAATCAGAGAGTGTCTTCCCATGTTCGACTTCAAATCACATACTCAGATTGTTAGACTTATACTAGAGCCAACGATTGAACACCATAGAAGACCCCAGATCTAGTTTCATCCATCCAAGCTACGATTTTAGGAGAGTATTAATCATCTGTATGGTGGCTTTACACAGATGGTCATCCTATCATGGGTTTATATCTTTAGACGACTATCTGATTTATGTACATGTAATGAAAAGTTTATATGCTGAGAATGGGTATTCCTTTCATCAGCGATTGATGAAAAATCCAAAATATCATGATATTATTTATTGTAAATCATGTAGGTCACCATCCGCATCAGAACCTCCTCATCACATTGTAAAGCATATCACTCGACATTATCATTTTTGACTTCATGCTTTAGGGGGCAACTATTATAGGTCTATTTGGGCACATCACTCCCATCATTCAGATCAGTACTGTTAGGGCTCATCAACCCCTAATTCATTTCCTACATGCCCTAGAAAGGTCATTGCATTGAATGTCATCTTTTTTGAGAGTTTCCTGGCCTAAAGAAATCCTGGAATGACACCTTGAGAGACCATCACAACCTTAGTCAGGGATCAGTGCTTTGTAGAGAAATTAGCCTATTCTATAGAGCACCTAGGCCCACGTTGACTATGTTGGGCACAATTCAGTGAAATCTTCATAGGGTTTTGGGAATATTCCTTCATTCTAGATCATTCTAGAAGATTCCCACCTCTTATCCTCTCCTATGAGCTCAAAATTGGATAGGGAATGAATCAAATGACTCCTATCCTCTCATCCCTTCCTCCATGGAAACTAACTCCTAAATTTCAAGGCCATTCAATGCCCAATTTATGACAAAACAATCTCCATTTCCATATAAATTGAGCAGTCATCATAGTGATCAAGGGTTGGACTTTGAGAATTTGTACGGAGATACTGTTGGTGTGAGGTTTGATATTGTAAGCAAGTATTGTTATGCTGTTGGAGTGTTGTGCTTTTGGTGTGATGAAGGATGGAACTCAAGCTGGATGAATAACATGGGATCAGACTTCTTTACTGTAACTCTTCCTTCTACTTAATAAATTTGTTTACACATTTTCCCATATTCTTGTCTTTATTTATGATGATTATATGTGTAAATGCTTTCAATTCGATTTGCTTATACTAGATATATCTCTCGCTTTGATTGATTTTTATCCTGTGTTTATGATTGCAGGTACTTATTGAGGAGATTCAATTAAAAAAGGAGCGAGTGAAAGATAACAAGTAGGTCCCTTTCCTTATTTATCTTCTATAGGAAAAGGTTAAACTCTTTAAATCTATTGTTCTAGGTATAGCTACCCACCTAAGGGAATTGTATTTATCCGTAGATGCAAAATTCCACATAACAAAGAGGTGCATTTGAACTTCATGAAAGATTGTTTTTGTTCTATGTACCTTCCCTCCAAAGGATTGTGGATCAGATGGAGTCTTCATGTAGTCCTAATATCTGATCCTTTATCATACCCCAGGGTTTCTTGGTCTTCTTATATGATGATTATATTTTCACCCTAGATCCTTAAGTGTCATCTAGCTTGTTCTCCTTCTTCATTTCCTTCTTCATCATATTTCTATAGCATGATAGAATTACTATATCTAAAATCCACTCAAGACAAGACAATATTAGTTTTGAAAAGTGTAACTAGGTTCAGTTTTCATAATCACATGTAATTCTAACTTTTGTAAATGATGTAATGAAGAAAAGAAAATTCTTTTTGTAAGTCATGCTTCATTGGTTTCATGAGAAAGTGGTTTTATTTTAGATGGATCCCATTAAGAGCCCTAGGGTTCGTCATTATAATTCAAAGAGTTTATTTCATGTATGAAGAACCCTTCTTGGGGATATACCTACATATTTGAGTTTATAATATGTCTAGAAAACCCTCCAATGATAAGCACTAGTTCTACTCTTGAAGTCAGGCTCAAAATAGAAAATAAACTCATGTCGACTTAGCTTATATGGAGACACATCTATTTGTAATGTCATGTCGACTTAATATATGGGAAAATCCACTATAAATAGGAGTGAATGATTTTCACATTAGCACATAGAATAGTTTGATATATCTCTCAGTTTTTTGGTGCACAAAGATAGAGACAATTTTAGATGATGACACGATGAAGTTCATATGGTTCATCTATGACTTCATAAGAACAAAAGCTCATATTATATTTAAGATCGGTGTGACTATTTCTATGGCCTAAACACAATCACATTGTTTGAGTGAAGGATACAATTATGTGAGTATTTAAGAAGTTTTCTTCACCTGTGTAATTCAAATCATAGTGGTAATGACAAGAAAAGGAATAAAAATTCAAACTTCAAAAGTAGAATTCCGGTGCGACAATAGTAGATCACAGGTTGGTCAAGAAACCATAGTTCAATGGTATATAGAGGCCATAGTTTAGGTGCTTTCAAGGAGCTATTACTGAGTAATGTATGACTGCATTTCAATGTTGCTACAATGGTCATAATTTGGTGGCTTTACATTGACATGTTCTGTTGACATGCCTAATATATATTTAGTTTGTTGAAGAGACAATCTTAGTTGGAAGAAGTTCGAAGACGAAGAGGAGTCAAGAAGAAAAATAGAGAACTAGTGTATTGGTCTTGGAGTGGCCAATAGGTCAAGGGCCTTTGTATTAGTATTCATCAATTGGAATCTCTATAATAATAATTTGTGCAGGTTTCCCTCTTAAAGAGTGAGGGGATTTGGCCCTAGATCATAGCCTACATTATGTGTCGCTTGTCTATTTATGTTCATGCATTAGTTATTGTTTGATGAATAAGAACACCAATAAACTAAGAAGAATAAAATCCTAATCTAAGAAAGTAAAAGACATTCACAAGTAGTCCCTAATAGAAGAGAAATAAGCTAATGATAATGCCCTAGATTTCTCAACATGGTATCAGAGCTAAATTCAAAGGGCATCTAATAAAAGAGACACTCAAGGTTTCAATAAAGGTATCAAAGAAAAAGTTCACGATCTACATTGAAGATTGAAACCCTATATCCAAGAAGTAATCTACACTAGTAAAAGCTTTAGATCCTCTAAGTCGTCATTAAAAGACCACAAAAACCCTCATCAAGTCAAAGAGATCTACAATACAAGGTAGACCAAAGTATAAACATCTAAGAGAATTACTTCAAGGACTTAGATCACATCATCTTAGAGAAAGTCAAAACTCTAAAATCATTTTTGACGTACACTCATTCGCCATCGAAGAAGTCGAAGCATCTTGAAGGCTAGGAGGCATTTTCATCATCTTCAAAAGTTATAAGGAAGGCTCCCTCTCATCGAAGCAAGTATCTTCTCCTTATCCTTGAAGAAGATCATTTGAGGAAGAAGAAAAAACATCTTCATCAACAAAGAGAGCTAGATATAAAGGTGTTAACATCACAAAAGGAGAAATCATGTTTATTGAAGAAGTGGAACTAATACATATTCTTCATCCACCATCAAAGTGATCAAGTTGAAGATTTAATCTTCACTTTTAAAGTAAGTATCTTTCATTTTATAATCAAATTTGGTAAAATGACTTCTTTTTTGTAAGGAGATCTATGAGCTCATTGGGTCATGAAAATTCCTTGTATGGAAAAGGAGGACAACCATAGTCCTAGAGAAAAGTGAAGTCATTAACCATATCAATAGAAAGGTATCCTATGAATAAGTGGAAAGGGATTCTTATGAAAGGTCCCCTCATATTGCAGGTTTTAAACCCATCTAGAAATTACCTCCATTCAAATTCTAAAACACAGACAATAAATAATGCGAGAGAATAACACATAAAACACATATACACAAATATTTTCCCCTGGATCTGAAAACTGGGGCTACTGGCTTTATTTTTCATTATGTTCCTTTCAATGTTACAATACATGTATATACATACCAAAGCATCCAATACCATGGACCGAAAACCATTGTGCCCAAAACCATGTGCAAAAAACATACACAAAACAAGAGATAGGTCCGGCCACCTAATATAGGGTTCAAAAAAAATTCTCTACGGAGCTGCCCTAAACTTTTTCGAGGAGGGCTAACCACCCACCTCAAACCCCCCATACATGGGGGGCTATCACCCCTGCTGTGCAACAAAGTGGGTGCTTCGCCGTCCCTCTAACCCCCTAGTTAACTAAGGGAGCTAGTTGTGGAAAGAATATAACACAACCCAACATTTTCCCACTTATTGTTTTCTTTCCATAGGGGGCCATAGGAGAGCTTATTCATTTATCTAGCCCTGCAATGCCCATTGTTTCTCTACACCAAGAGAAATTCTCACAACTCACAGATTTTGTAAATGCATCTGCAGTATTCTTCAAAGTGTCCACCTTTACTAGAAACACCTTTTTTTCTTCTCTCATATCCCTCACAAAGTGATACTGAATATGAATGTGTCTCTGAATGGTAGGCAGGATTCTTTACCAAGAAAATTTCACTTTGCCTATCATAGTATGTTCTTATAGCTCCCTCTACTAATCGCATACTTGAACACAATATCTGTAAAACAGACTCCTTCCTTGCTTGCATGAGTGGTTGCCATGTATTCCTCCTATGTAGTTGATAGTGACACTACAAATTATTTCTTACACATCCAACTAACTACACCTCCAAATAGGATAAACACATACCCACTTGAATATTTTCTCTGATCCAGAGCTCCAACCGAGTTTGCATCAACAAAGCCATAGATATCCAACACTCGGTCAAATCCTATTCTTCCTTTGTAGCAAAAACCATAATTGCTAGCACCATGCAAATACCTGAAAACTCGCTTCACTATTGTCTAATGCTCGTTCCCTGGTTTTCACATTATCTTACTCAATAATCCCTTTACATGTACAATGTTTGATCTAGTATAGACAATCGCATACATCAGGCTACTGACTACACTAATATATGGAACATGGGACATTTCCTCTCCCTCTTCTTGTGTCTTGGGACACTGTTCAACAGATAACTTTACACCTACAAGAATAGGAACCTTCACCGGTTTACTATCCTACATATTAAACCACTACAATATTCTCTCAATATACTTCCTCTGGTTTAGCTAGAGCTTCCTCTTTCCCGACCACTTTTAATTTCCATGCGCAAAATATAGTTTGCAGCACTAAGATCTTTCATGTCGAATTTGGAGGACAACTAGGTCTTCAAATCCTATATAATTTCTTTGTCATTTCCAATCAGCAACATAACATCCACATACAAGACCAGATAAAAAACATGGTAACCAATTAATTTAAAATACACACAATGATCTTATTTTTTTTGGGTGAAGCCAAGTGCCCATATAAATGTATCAAATTTCTGATACCACATCCTTCGTGACTATTTTAACCCATACAAAGAATTCTTTAACTTGTATACCAGTTCTTTCTTACCCTTCACTGCAAAGCCTTTAGGTTGCTTCATGTACATCTCTTCTTCTGGATCCCCGTGAAGAAATGGTGTCTTCACATCCATCTGCTCTACCTCAAAATCAAAAGTAGACGCAACAAATAAAATAAATCTAATAGAGGCTACCTTCGGAATAGGGTTCTAAAGCTTATAACCCTTTAAACTATCTTTATAGCCAATAAATATGCAGCTTTCAGATTTACTATCCAGCTTTGTTCTTTTGTCCTTTGGAACATGTGCATATGCATCACATCCAAATACCCTCAAATTTCAAAGAAAGGGTTTCTTACCAGTCCATACCTCTTATGGAGTCTTACCCTCCAACGCTAATGAAGGTGATCTGTTGACAAGGTAACATATTGTCTCCATTATCTCTGCTGAGAATTCTTGTCATAACCTAGCACCACTGAGCATGCTTCTTTCCCTTTCCATCAACATCTTATTCATTCTTTCTGCAACTCCATTTTTCTTAGGTGTGTATGTAGTAGTATTTTGTTGTTCTATAACACACTTCTTAATAAATTGTTCAAATTCCTTCTTGCAATACTCTCCACCATTATCTGTCCTCGACACCTTTATCTTCTTCTCTGTCAATTTTCCAGTAGAGCCTTCAATTCTTTAAACCTATAAAAGACTTCAAATTTCTTCTTAAGGAAATATATCCATGTATTCCTACATAAATCATATACAAATGATACATAAGACACACACTTACCCAGTGATGGAAACTTCACAAGTCCAAACACATCACTATGCACAAGCACTAATATCTGTTTTTCCCTCTTACCACTAGAGGGGAAACTCACCCAATTCTTCTTCCCATATATACAATTTTCATAGGAATCAAAATCCAGAGAGCTATTAGCCATACCTTCTATCACACCATTACCATGAAGGATTTGAAGGAACTTCTCTCTAATATGTCCAAATCTTTCATGACATAGCAAGGTATTTTCTCTACAGACCACTACCTTTTCTGCTCCACTTTGGGTAACCACAAAATTGTTGCACCCATCAACAATAGTGTTACCTTACAAATTGTATAGAGTTCCAATCTAAACTCCTTAGATCATCACCAGTGCTCCCCAAACCATCTTGTAGGTATCTTTCTCGAACATTGTTTTTACACCTGCATCCTCGATCTTGCTTACAGAAATCATATTTCTGGCCAATGCAGGAAAATGTAGAACACCTGGAAGTGTTCTAATTCTTCCACCTTGCAACCTCAACTTTACTATTTTGTCACCAATGATTCTAAGCTTCCTGTCATCCCCTAAGAAGACATCACCACCATCATATTTCTCATACTCACAGAACCACTCTCTATGGGGAGTGAAGTGGAAGGATGCACCTGAGTCAATAAAATAGGCCTCATCATCTGCATGTGCACTTGAAGAAACCATGAACACATCCCCACCTTCATCTAAGGTGGTTTTCACCTTTGTAGAAGGAGCATCATGAGATCCCTTTTCTTTGTCAGGAGCTTTAGACTTACAATCCCTTTTCTAGTGCCCTTCCTTTATGCATTTCCATAACACCTTTACAGGTTTTCTTGGAGATTTGAATCTCCCTCTAGATTTAGATATCCCACTCGATGACTTATGTTTTTTTCTATTCTGGGAACTTCCTCGTACATACAATGCATCACCATTCTACCTCTCCATATTTTTCTGCCTCATCTCCTCCATCAGCAAGGATGAGACTATTTCATCAAACTGCAAGGCAGTTGCATTTCTACCTATTGCAATAACCAGACTGTCCCATGAATCTGGTAGAGAACATAATAAACTGACGCACTTATCTTGATATGAAATTTTAATATCAACAGATAATAACTGACTTACTACAGTATTAAATGTGTTCAAATTCTCTATCACTGAGTCTCCATCTTTCATCTTCACATTATTCAACTTTTTTCGTAGGAACAGTTTATTCACCAGAGACATAGACTCATACAAAGTCCCTAACTTGTCCCACTAAGCCTTCATCGTAGCTTCCCCTTATACATTCAACAATACTGAATTTGAGACACACAATCGTATTGTGCTCTTTACCTTCCGATCCAACTTCTTCCATTCTTCATGAGACACTATCATTTGTTTAGTAACTGGATCTACCATGATCCATTGATCTTTATCCACCAATATATTCTCCATCTTGAGTTTCGATAACTCAAAACTCTGACCATTAAATTTCTTGATCTCTATCTTTTCACTAGTTGCCACCTTCTTTCACCACCAAAATCGATCCTGCAGATCTCCCATTGAACAGGGTCTACGACAGGCCTGAGCGAAACCCCCTAAAAACAAAGGAGTCGCCTTGAAGCCAAAAAAACTTTGATATCAAATGTAGGTTTTAACCCCGTATAGAAATCCGCTGCATACGAATTCTAAAACACAAAAGATAAATAATGTGAGAGAATAACACATCAAACACATATACATAGATATTTTCCCCCGGATTCCAAAACTGGGACTACTAGCTTAATTTTTCATTATGTTCCTTTCAATGTTATAATAATATATATACATGCCTAAGCATACAATACCATAGACTGAAAACCATCGCGCCGAGAACCATGTGTGAAAACCATACACAAAACCATAGGTAGGTTCACCCCACCTAATATAGTGTACAAAAAAAAAATTCCCTGATGCACTTCCCCAAACCCCGTAGAGGTGGGATAATTCCCCCCCTTAAACCCCCATGTAGGGGGTGCTACTGCCCGCACTACACAATGGGCACAATGAAGGGGGAGCCCGACCCCCCCTCTAACCTCCCGATTAACTATGGGAGCTAGGCATGGAAAGAATATAACACAACCCAACACATATAGTAGTATTGGAGAAATCAAATAGATATATATCATCGAATGGTATAGATATTCTTTGAAGATGTGATAAAGAAGGTCACATCACCTAGATTTGATCTACTCAAATTAAAGGAATAACAGGATAAAGGATTATCTTCATAAATATATTAATTGCGAGATATAGGAGAGATAATCCTCATTATTCTAAATGCACTAACTGATGACCAAGGTAACCATGTCTATGAGGATAAGACAACTATCTCATTCAATAACTTTTGACTTCTATGAAAGATAGAAGAGGATAGGTTGAAGAAAAAGGTGTTGAAGGACCAAATGAAATGATTCAACCATTTTATCAAAAAGAAAGAATAAGAATAGATGAAATTCAGTGTTATGGATTAGGGACATTACAAGATAGATTTTCCTAAAGAGACAATATAAAACGAGGAAAAGAAGAAGTGTATATCACCAAAGAAATGGAGCCAAAGAGAGGAAGTATAAGAAAAGAGGAAGTAAGATATCTCTTCTATGTTAAGATAGTATCCCTCATAAAAGGTATTATCATATCTCCTAAATATTTTATAGGAGATGGGTATAATAAATAATAAGATGCATCGTGACATCATCGATAAATTAGAAACATGAGCAAATGACATCACCATAAGAAACAAGAAGTATGTCTGATAGTCAACCTTGAAGTAAATAGCTCTTAGCAACCTCATTAAAATATCAATGGAAGAAGTCATTCAAGAAAAATCTCATAAAACATCAGTCAAAAGGGAAACATCACCTAAATAAGGATATACGAGATCCTCAATATTATCTCATGGAATCCTCATCAGAGGATTCACCAATATAGAGTGGAAGAAAGTGTTTCATGACAAACTCCAACTTGTCTAATTCATGGATTGATGGTATGACAACATAAAATATGAAGCATATGAAGGGGTTGAAGATATTGTCGATCAAGGAAGTTGTTGAAGAAAGCCTAGATGACGTAAACGTAAATGAGGTATGCATTCTTATGTTTGATTTTATAAATTCATGTTGTATGGTTTCAGGAAACATGGATCATTTCTCGATCATGAGAAGAATGATGAAAGGAAAGGAATATCATCCTATGAAAGCCTTCTGGAAGGCATGGGTCACACTAGAAGAAATCAATATAATATGTCCTCATATGAAGTATGAGATGGCCACATACAATTGAAGAAATCTAATTCGAAGCTCCTGTAAATGAAATGTGTGAATAAATCAAAGAAGATATCGTGAGATATGAAACCATGGCAAAGGTAATCAACATCCAAAATAACAAGAAATATTTGATAGGAAGTTTGCTAGAAATATATGAAGACTCTGATGGAAGTTTGAAAAATATGGAGACCCTTGACAATGGATATATTTGGGAGATGTGTCAACATGGAGGATGTTGATGCACACTGGAAGATGTCATCATGAAAGATAATCACCAAGGTAATTTCGATTTAAGTGTTCATTTGCTATTATTGAACAAATATATGGATGGGCTTATGCAAGACTACCAGAGGGAAGAATCGTGGATGACTTACAAAAGGATTATATATAATGATGTAATATCCTTCTGAAAATATGGCATGAAGAAAGAAACGTGATACAAAGCAAGGCCAAATGAAGACGAATATATTACTTTTTTGATGAAAGGAATATTGACATGACTGGCCTACATGTGAAAATGATGGATGGTATGTGCCCTATGAAGAAGCTATGAAATATGAAGGCTCCTTGATAAAAAATTTCATGACATCAAAGGAAGGAGCTTTTTAAAGAAACTATTTAAGAAGTTGTAGATCCCTAATTAAGAGGGAGACTGAAATTCCTAATGCAAGATGGCGCTTAGGAACATTCATTTTGTAGGAATGAGTACATTCCATTATTGGAATTGTTATGTCCTCCCTAATTGAAAGGGAGAGATAAACACATAGTTCTAGTGTTCATATGTGAAGAAGGAATGGATGATTAGGTAATCATATGGCATCCGATGCTCTTTGAAGACGGGATAGGGAATCCAAGATAAGAGTAGTCATAGTGGACTGGTATTCTCGGAGGACTAGCTACCCAAGATAAGAAAAGTCCAAAGAATGTCATAATTTGTGAACACTAAAGTGGAGTATGTACCTTGAGAGACAATGATTTTGGTATCTATGAATCCTTGGTCTCAATAGCATTGTGCTTTAACCATGTTGATAGAGTTGTTAGTCAAGGCCTTTTTATGTGACAATGCTGGTTGATATGATGCTAGAAAAATGGGTTACCAATCTGATTCGTCTTATGAGAAGTTCTTTAGATTGAGAATGACAGAGTACCATTACGAATACCTCCCTCATTAAGAGGTAGTGTTAAAAAGTGTAACTAGGTTCTCTCTTCATAGTGAAATGTAATTGTGACTTTTTTGAATGATGTAATGAAGAAAAAAAAAATATTTTTGTAATCCTTGCTTCATGGGTTTCATGAGCAAGTGATTTTATTTTAGATGGCTCCCATTGAGAGCCTTAGGATTTGTCATTAAAAGTTAAAGTGTCTATGTCATATTTGAAGTGTTTATGTCAAGCTTGAGGAGGATAACATATGCTTGTTCTATAATTTTCCCTTTGGGAAAACTTGTCGCTATGTTTTAGCGTGTCTAACGACAGTGGAACTCATTCTTATCTAGGTGGACACATTTGTCGCTATGATTTTAACGAGTTTTATGACAAAGACAACTCGATTATTTTCATTTTTAGAGAGTTTGAAAAGTGATGAAAAGGAATCTCCAACAGTTCCTTTTTGTAGCATAATCTCTTAAGTACGAAAAAGGATAAAATAGTACAGAAGGGATAAATTTTCGATCACTTTACCAAGCCTAAAAGACAAGCGCTCAAGCATTTTCATGAGATAATCCCTCGGGTCTGAAAAATATTAAAATATACAGGAGAGATGGCACTTTCAATTACTTTAGAGAACTGGAAAGGCCAATAGCTCGACAATCTTTTCATATTTAACGAGTCTGAAAAGAGTTTAAAGGAGACTTGTTTTCTAGGAATGAGTGGTGTTTAGGGTAGCAAATGGTTCTGAGTAAGCTTGGAACTTCTCAAAACATGGTGATTTGAAGAGGTTGGCTAATAGGACCACTCTTCGTAGTTGTTCCTAAAAAGGGTAAACAATCAAGTGTAAGCATATGATCAGCTAAAAGGATGGAGGTGATGATAGGAACACAACCAAGGCTCAAAAGGCTGATAGCATGGAAATCACGAAGGTTATTTACCGAAGGTGAATTCATTTTTTAATGAGCTTGAACCATGGGGAACTGTGCTCAACGATAGGTTTATTTCTTAATGAGCTTGAACCATGCGATAACATATGCTTAGTGGTAGGTTTATTTTTTAACAAGCTTGAACCATGCAATAACATATGCTTAGTGGTAGGTTTATTTTTTAACAAGCTTGAAGCATGTGACAACATATGCTCAATTTTTAGTTTTTCTTTTTATGCAAGCTAGAAATGACAAAACTAAAAGAACTAGAAAAGACAAAACTAAAAAGCTAGAAAAACTAAGAAAACTAAGGAACTACTGAGGTTACGTAGGATGGTTTTGTCTGCGGAACAGACAAAACACTTCCTTTGCCTCATCTGTATTGCAGACGAAGGTGAATGGTGGGTCGGACCAATCACCTAACCTAAGAAGTTAAAAAGCTAAAAAGCTAAAAAGCTAAACAAGCTAGAAAACAAAATTGAAAAAGGTTTGCATTCCCCCAGCATGATGAAAATGAGTCTCCAGTAACCATATGGAAATCACTATGGTTAGGTAGGATGGTTTTTGTCAGTTGTTAGACAAAACACTTCATTGGCTTTGTCTACCAAATAGAGAAAGGTGAATGGCGTGTCAAATCAATCATTTAACTTACAAGGCAACCTATCTTTTCAGTTGGGTTCGTCTGCCAAATAGACAAGGGTGCATGCCCCCTAATCTTCGTTACATTCACTGGAATAATCCCGGAAATTAGGTGGATGTAATGAAGGTTGAAGAGACACTCTTGACACAAAAGGACCATTTAGGGATGATGATCAACTTGGAGCTATGCTCGAATTGGGGAATGAAAGCTGGTTAAAAATGACAATTTTTCCTTTATGCGGGAAACACATCACTCGAAAGAGTGTTGAAACAATAGCTTCCATGTTATAAACATAGTCACGTCCAAGTAGTAGATTTTAATCTAACGGTACTTGGACTACCATAATGTTCAAATGAATAGTCTTCCTTCCCAAAGTAATCAGTAACTTAGGAAGGATCCCTAATGATCGACTGGTCACTTTGTTAAAGCTTGAAAAAATTTATGTGACAGGCATAAGCAATGGCGAACCAAGTCTTTTCCAAGCAATTGAGGAAAGGATACTCATTGATTCCCCTTCATCTATGATAGTGATAGACACGATCATTTTGTAAACTTGTACTATTATCTAGAATGGTACATTAGATGGAAGGCGGGATCATGCTAGTCGATTCCAATCAAAGGAAGTGACTAGACTACTTGGAGGGGGTACCGAATAAATGATTAAATTAATCCCTTGAGTAGCAGGAACTAGGGGATTCTCTTCATGTTGTGAAGGAATGGGTGGATTTGCCCCAAGTTCATCGGACTTTGAAGTGATAAAAATAATTTGAACCGTATCATTCTCACTCTCTTCAGGAAGGGTATGATCTTCTGAAGGTAAAATTGGGTTGACTGCCATCTTGACCTATTGACTTTGGTCCAGTATGGACTCAGAAGATTCACCTTCAGTGGTAGGTGCTTCCATTGACGGTTAAGTCATGTCAATTGGATTTTCAACTAGTAAAGGACTTGGGGATACTTTCATGTATCTAGATGGAGGTTGATGTGGTGATGCAGGAGGGCTATGCAAGACCCTTTTGGTTTCATCCAAATAAGGACAATGGGGAAGGGTATGGTCCCCTTCACATAACTTACATGCAATTTTAAACTTTCTTTTGTGTCCATATTTATTACTAGTTGATGGTGTGGTGTCAAGATGATCACCATAGGTTGATGATACCTGTTGGTGTGAACGGGGTGACCATTCTCTCAAGATTCGAGCAATGCATTGAAATTCTTGATGAAAATGGTCTCCTCTACAAATAATGCGTGGAGATCTGGGTTTGGAAAGTTTAGTGTATGGATTTTTAATAGATGATTCATGGTTTCCCCCTTGCTGAATTGGATTCTTCTTCTTGCACTAAAACCATGGCGATGGTCATATCTGTAGTAGTGAGGTACAAGTTAAAGTCTTTTTGATAGTTAGGAGCATACATTAATGATGGTTTTATTAGGTAACCTTTTAAAGCATCAAAGGAAGCTTGTGCAACTTGATCCCAGTGGAAGTGTACTCCTTTTTTGAACAAACACGTATAAATTTTAGCAAGTTCAACATAATGTGGAATGAACCTCATTAGAAAAGTTAGCTTTCCCTTGGAGTTTCTGAATCTAAAGCAAATTTGAAGGTGAAGGCATGTCAAGGATTGCCTGAACCTTAAATGTGTGAGGTCGAATTTCGTCCTTAGAAACGACGAAACAAAGTAATTGACCAGAACCAACACAAAACACAAACTTTTGTGGATTGAGTCGTATCTTGTAGTGTTGAACCATAGAAATATGGTTCTCAAATGTTGTGGATGATCAATCCACTTTCACGAATGAGTCGGTATATTTTCGAGATATGGTTGAACGATGTGTTTGATGTGATGGAAGGCATAGTTCATCGCCCTCTAAAAATTTGCCCCTATATTCTTTGAATCGAAAGGTAATTTACAATACACAAATGTGCCCCACAGACATGTAAATGTAGTCTTTCACTGGTCCTGTGGACGGATATTGATTTGATTGTACCCAGAAAATCCATCCATCAATGAAAATATTTCGCATTCGGCACAACCATCAATTATGTGGTCAATGAAGGGTGTAGGATAGTTGTCCTTTGGACACACTTGATTTACATCCCTATAATCAATGCACACTCTAATTGTTCCTTTCTTTTTCATAATAGGAACAATATTCGATGCCCAATTAGTGAGAGGAACAAGGTAAATGAAACCAGCATGCAAAAGTTTTTCAACTTACTCCTTAATGGCAGCGGCTTTCTTCGGCTGAATAGGTTGAAGCCATTTTTGTACTGGTTTGACAGCTACATACATCTTGATTTCATGTTCAAAAATTCTTCAGTCAATGCCTAGCATTTCTTCATATGACCATGCAAAGACATCTCTAAATTCATGAAAGAGAGCGTAGTAAGTTTCCTGTTTTTATGGAGAACAAGATTTGCCAACATGAATATACTCTACGACATTAGGTTTGGTCAAGATATTAATGGCAATAGTTTCTTCAATATTGGACAAATTTCGCTCGGAATCCACTATATTTATAGTATTTGATAAAAAATCAAAAACTAAATGATGATTAAGGTCGCTTCAATAATCTTCATTGTTATCTTGAAGGTGGGAACAATGGTTGTAATCTTCCCACAACATCTTTCCTATCATCATCAAATGAATGATTCCTTCGTCTGTAGAATGTATAGAAGACCAAGGATCAGAAGAGGTACCATACTCTAGAGACCTATCTATCCAAACACTTGTTGCATGTTGATTCAGGTTTGTCGCCCAGGCCCAGAAAGTTGATTGCTACAAAGATTCTATGGTGTTGGGGGGCAACACCTCGAGGTGATCCACACTATCAAAATGGTCATTTTTCTTCTTAATCTTAGATTATCTAGACAAGATCATATGATAGGTTTCCACCGTGGCCACTTCCACAAGACCAGTTGGAGGTGGGAAGGCAAAAGTACCCATTAAGGATGGGTCTTTTAGGAGACCTACTATGACATTTTGAAGCGATTGAGAGCTTCCATGGATCAATGGAATGCTTCCAGTAGTCTTTCAACTGTTAGGAAAGAAACTTAGTTGGTCAATGATTGTAATTCCTCCTTGGAAGGGAAATGCAACCTTTCTAAAATATGTAGACACAACGGTAGCCATAGCATAAATACAGGGCCTTCCCAAGAAGATATTGTAGCCAAGGTTTCCATCAATGACCTTGACTTCAATCTCTACTGTCTTGCCCCCCCAGTTCAACTTACAAGTTACTTAAAACCCCACATGGCATGTATGTTCTTCCATCAAATGCCTTTATTTCTGTTGATGATCACGACAAGGGTGGTGAACATAGAGTTTTCCAACAACTCTTCGACATAATAGAAGTAGATGCTCCCTCATCAATGATTCTTCAATGAATAGTTTTATTGAGGGCTTTTACATGTATAAGGAAAGTGAGTTGGGTTGGTAACTAATGTGCGTATCCTTTATGGTTAAAGGCCACAAGATTGGAATCCGCTAGATCAATCCCACCTATTGCTGATAACAAAGCCTACTTTTGGGAGGGTTAAATCTATAATACTTCAAGTGTTGACATAGCGGATGGCGATTGAGCCAGGTCCTCCGCTATATTATAATTCTATGCAGCTCGAGCATGAGGATTAAATGTTAATTTATGTATGACTCCCTTTGGTGGCTTTATAATTAATTCAGGAATAATGGGTGGAACAACTTTTGGTGAAGCCATCATCAAACTACTATGCTGATCTGATGCCTTATTTTTTGACGATGGTGGATTCCCATAATCTTAGTTCCTTGTCAAGATTAAAGAATCATTTCACGGTTCTAAGACGGATGGAATAATCACTTGGGATGTGGAAGCATGATCAATAGCAACTAGATTAGTTTTTGGGTTCGGAAACGGATTAGTTAATAGCACTGAGGTACTTGAAGTCTTTAACAATTTCGTAACCCTAGCTCGATGTTGACAATCTCTCGTCCAATGGTCCTCGTTACATATGTAACATGGATCTCAAGGTTTCTTTCACCCACTAGGGTTCTCAGAATATTTTTTAGGAGTTGAATACTCTTGTTTCTTATTTTTATCTTTCCCTTTCTTCTTGCCCCGTGGTTGCTTTGGATTCTTGCCCTTGTCAGATGACATGGCATTAATCTCTGAGGCAAGAGGTTTGTCATTTTCTTTCTGACTAGAAACTACAGGGTATTTACTAGATGGAGCCTTTGTGGTTTGTGTGCTTGAGGCACCGATCACACCACCACTGGCGTGAAAGTCCCTATTCAATTTAGGGGGGGGAGGAACAAAAAATTCTGGTCTCGGAGCATCAGGAAATTTGTCATGGAGTGTGCCAGACTGAGTATAGATCAAGACTAAATATTGGGCATGAGCATTGACTTGCTATTCAATGGCAACTCCTCCTTTCGCCACGTCCTCGGTTATAGATGGTAATAAGGACTTAATAAACCACTCAACTAAAAGTTGATCAGGGACATACATCTTTACCATTCGACAACGACGTCACCACTCATGAATATGATAAGATATGTGAGTAGCCATGGTTTGTTTAAAGTTGGTAAGGAGTTCTATTCCTATTTTGTACCTTATGGGTAACTGAAAGTGGGTTATAAAATTAGTGGCAAGGGCATTGAAGTTATCAAACGAAGCTCTAGGCAATTCAATATACCATTTCCCTACTGGACTAGTGAGCGTTCTCTGAAAAACGTGAAGTCTAATCGAATCATCATTTAGGGAGTTAGATGAGCACCACAAATGAAAAGTGAATATGTGTTTCGATGGATCTTCACCTGGATTTCCATTGAATTTAGGAATATCGGAGGGAACTTTATGAGGAATCGTTGTTCACCAAGGGGCACATGCAATTGGATCATTCGTCAGCAATCCAAATCTGGTATCTCTAGAGTAGCTACAAAAGGCAACTGCTAATTCAGGTTAGGTGAAGCATACCCAGGATAAGATGGGATTGCCTGAGCAGTAGGTCTTTGTATAAAAACATAGTGTATCTGATGTTGGTAACTTTGATAAGGTTGTTGGACATAACCAGTATAACGTGGTTGTTCATAACCATTTTGAAAATGCAGTTGTCCATTACCCACAAAGCCTTGTTACTCAAGTCCTAAATAGGTTTGTTGGAATTGCGGTTGTTGGTATTGCACTAGCCATGGTTTTTGGACAACTTGCTATTTTCCAATACTGGAAGATTGACCAAGATGTAGACTGATAATCCCCATTTGAGCCTGAGTCATTCCAGGTAAGGAAGCACTAACCTCAGGTTGTGATTGAGCTATAGAGACAAGAGGTTATTGTATTGAACCATCAGATACTTGAGGTTGACACACAATAGGCATTACTTGTACTTGTGACATAGTCACAATAGCAGGTGTAGTGGGAATATTCGACATCGGTTGGGTTGGTTCCATTAAATATACAACCCTTGGTTGTTGATGTAGTACCAGTACCTAACCACTGGATGTCATTCCAATTTGACCTGAATTTTGTTGTAAACTCTCATATGGTTGTTCTCCAGGAGGCAGTAATGAAAAAGCATACTGCCCTTCATATGGTACTAGTCCAGTGTTCAAAGGATATATAGGTCTTTAAAGACTGGTCTGCTGAAATTGATACTAGCCCAGAGGATCATTTTTCTAAGTTTCAACATAAGAAATACCAAATGGGACTCTGGATGAATAAATAGGAACAAACCATGTCGTCAAAACAACCCCTGAGTGGACCCCAGCTAGTGACTGATAATTAGCTGGGACATATGGTATACCAGCAAACATTGTAGGAGTGGCAATTGGAAGTTCCGCTATGGTTGTATCTGATGACGCACTCTTAGATGTTGATGGCTACTCTGACATGCTTAGTCTATCCAAATGATTTCCTAGCGATTTGACCAGAACTTGCGATGAAGGATGATTAAAAGAACCAACTTCAAGAGTAGAAGGATATAGATGAATTAGTCCCAAAATGTAATGTGGTATTGGATGGAGGATCCTCTATTATCTCCTCTATAGCAATCAATCTAGGTCAAAGAGGTAGATTGTATGGTTAGTAAAATATTCTGGAGCTGAAGAAGGTATAGCTTCTGCAGTAATAGATACCAGAGGGGTGACACCTTCTAAATTCTGGAATTTGACTTCTAGATGTTTAGGTAAGTGAACTTCAGTCTCTGGATCAACTCTAGATGGAGTTGTTTCAGGTATAGAAGTGTATACCATTACACTAGGATTAGTTCTAATGTGCTCTTGCAACTGCAGAACTTCTTCCCTAGAGGCAGGTGTAACAGAAATGATCGGAGTAACTGTAGTCTCTGATGATGTTGAAACAAAAGTTCCAAATAAACTAGATGAATTGGACTGAGTTAAATGAGACTCTTTTCCCTGGAATGGTTTCGTTTCCAAAGTCAAAGATGGTTGACTCGCTAGTCTCCGCAAATGACAGGGTTTTGATTGACTTTCTTCCACTATTGTAGATTACTCGATCAACTCAAAATTAAGGGAAAAAATGTTATTCCGAATTAAAATTTTTTAATGATGCTTTGAAACAACTTTGCATTTTCAAATTTTAAGAGTTGAGAAAAAGCTAAAGAGGACTCTAGTCCCCTTCGATTTTTAATGAGCCTGAAGTGACAAGTGCTCAGATGGACCTTATATTTTGAAGAGTCGAAAAGGAATTACCAAACCAATCGTAAAACTGCAATATACACCTTGGTGATAAATTAAAGAGAAATTACCACAGACTTATGTATGGTAGTCAATTTTCCGAATGTTGTGTTCAGTGCATTGTGATCGATAGGGCTAGTACTTTTCATATGAAAGAGGTGGAATCACCCAACGTTTGATAAAAATGATAGTTACTAAATTTTACGATGCCAAAACACGTCTCTAGGCTAGACCTATAGATGTGTTCCGTTAGGTTCCAAAGAATTGTTAGGTTCATTGAGATTTATTTTAGAGTTTATCTTGTTTAAAAGTTTTCCTTTCAATGGTTCACCGCGTGATGTTGATTTGGAATTCCAAAAAATGCAATCTACAATGATAAACAATCGTTGTTTATTATGATCATGAAAATCCTAGCTACTAGGGAAAGAAAATTACAATTCTTTCAAACAAAGAGCAAAGAGCACACGCTAAATGAACTTTCCTAAATCATTTTTCGCACACAAGATAAATGCAAATGAAAATGCATGTATTTTTTTTTCATTCCCTTAATGTGAGAAATGTCAAAAAGGAAAACTAGGTATAGAAAAGATTTGAAATATTTCGTTCAAAGCAACATTTCAACAATTTCTTTTTCAAAATAGAAAGGAAGACTAAACGACACTTTTCAATTTCAAATAGAAAATGCTTTCAACAATTTGAATAAAAACAAATAAAATCAAATACATGACAAAATTTTTAATCAACTATTTAGAGAAGGAAGACTTCATGACACTTCTCTTTTTTGACACAAAACGACAGTTACGAGAATTTTTGTACCAAAACAACAGATTGATTTAAGCAACTTTTCAACAAAGGATTGTAAATGATGGATAAATACATAAAAAATTTTACTAATCCTAATCAATGGAGGCTGATCTATGTAATGCAAGTAGGCTTCAGTAAGGAGGCACTGTTCATAAGTACCAAATCAACTAAATAGCGCTGAAAAGAAGGACAAAAGACCCAAATTTCAAGAAGGGCAATAGGCTCAGTCAGTCATCGGATGTGGCCTTCATAGAAACATGGATTAATCACACTTTTTAGGCTTGAGAGGTGTGATGCATATTGGTTGACAATGATAAACAATGCGATAGGCCAGGGAGCGCAACTGAGGTGGGTTTTGGCTCAAAATTCTAGTTTATTTCAGTGATTTAAGTTGAGCTACGATGGATAGTAAAGAGAAAAGTATAGAGTAATGACCTTGGGAGCTTACCGGGCTACCAAAAGGGCATCTAGAATGCTTGTAAGTTAAATATTCAATTCATAAACTAAACTAGAGATTGACTAAAGCAAAATTCATCTACTATGTAAGTGCAAAGCAAGAGTAGTTCGAAGGCTATCTGGCAAACTTTAGGCTCTGTCTATAATTTATAAGTAAAAAACGATAACAAACAAATATCTATTCACTCCCCAATGGAGTCGCCATTTTGTTTCCAGGAAAACTAGTGTCTTTTCGATCGACTAGCCCTCTAGCAATGGCAGCTATCCTAGAAACAAATAATAAGAGCAATTTGGGAGTTCTTCTATGTATGATAGATAAGAGAGAGGCAAAGCAACCAACCTGGATCTTCTGCTTAACTCCTTACTTGATCTCTCTTCCCCTTGAAAGAGCTTGAAACTCCTCTCCTACTTATCCCACTTAGAGAATAGCTATAGAAACATAGTAACAAAACATCGTTAAAGCATCTTGATATATTATATCATAAACATTGTAGAATCAGAAATACAATGAACATACAATGGCATTCACAAATAATAACATTCAAAATTACACAATTGTATGGAAGAAAAACTCAGATAACTTTATTTAATAGAAGGGAGAATTACAACCCAGCTATCTGATCCAGCATCATCCTCCCAACATCAAAGCTCTCTTCACCTCATGAAAAGCAAGATCACGCCAACAATACAATGCTCTTTCTCAACTGTAAACTATCAACACTTCTTTACAAATTACAAAATTCCAACCTCTAGATCTTTCAGATGAGGGATCCATTTATAGATGTGTAGAAGGGTGTGAGTCATCTCTAGGTTTTTGATTAGTGTCATTCCACTTGTTGTTTCTAGTTCCACTTAGATATTTCATAGATCTCTTACTCATCCTTGGGCAAATTTAGAGAGGCAAGTGTCATAGGAGAAGTTTCTAGAGGATTGCATGAGCATCCACTTATCAAACTATCTCAGACATTTGTCCATCCTCGCTCATCACACCCTACAGAAGGCCTCATCAGTATGCATTGCGCTTGGCTAGTGTAGGAGTCATTATGCATTGCACCATGACAGTGGAGCAATCAATATGGTCATGTTTTAGCTAATTCTGGATGGTTTTACATCTGGAACTTTTGGGGAATGATGTAATCAGTTGACTATGTTCCTTTAGGGTAGGAAACAACACTTTTAGGGGTTAAAGAGCCCTATTTTATCAACATATAAGATTCAGGTTTAACTTCCAAAATATGTCGATAACATACACTAGGTAGAAAGCAAGGAAAATGATTAAAATATACGAGATAAAAGCAAATGAAATAATAGAATTAAGCTAGCTATAAAGCAAAGGGAATTTCTGATGTAGAGAATGATTCAATTATGAATTCCATCATACTCCATTTCAAACACAGAACATAGCATATATGATAAAGAAATTAATGAAATCTATGCACGGTTGGTTAAAGACCTATATTGGTCGTAAGAGCCCTCCACAAAACAATTGGCCATCTGCAATTGACATAGTATGGAAAACATAAACCAAGTCTATTACTCACAAGCAAGTGTAACAAGATGTTCCTAAATTTTATATGTATCTGTGTACACCCAAAACACAGAGCCTCCATGGCTTTTATAATACTTCTATGTATAACAATAAGAGAGTTTCAAGCATATATATATTTTTTCTGATCCTACTAAATCAAACTATATCGCTAAATAATTGATTTTCTATTTGGAAAAACAAATTGATAAGTTTTTGAGAAAACTCAGTCTCTATCTCGGCGATAATCTTGTAGTTGACTTTGAGGTTGATCGTGTTGTCATGCAAACTTCTTGAAGGATTGGCTCGAGAGAATAGGAAAGAATCCATGAGCGAATCATTCCTCATCCATCCATATCTTCCTTGGCTTAGGTGGAGCATCTAAACCTTGTTAAGAAAGGAGATAGCTACAAAAATCTAGATTGGCTACGGAAATCTAGATTAGCTGTAGAAACAAGCCAATTTCATAGCCAAATGCACACTTTAACAAAACAATAAGGTATATAGACAAATATGAAGAAGAAGACATTTAAATGCTTACCTTTAACAAAACCTTGTATCTATTTCATTATTTAGGTGATAGGTATAGGGAAAAACGAAGAAGTATATGCAAAAAGGGTTTCAATGTAAGACAATCCTTAGACTCTACAACAAGTTGGGATCAAGGACAATTGACAATATTCATCTATTACAATACATTTACAACATGTCATATTTTTTTGCTGAGGGAGGCTTCCCCATACTCAAATCATAAGCTAACATAACATTTATAATGATGAAAAGGCGCATCCACAGATGCAATTGGTGGAACCATGACTGGATGATTATCTATATGATTATGACCATGATACATTGTGAACTTTGGTTAACTCCTAAAATTGTGCCCCAGATCGATGAAAATATATTTTTGGTCTTCTATCTCATTCACACAACCAACCAACGTACGAGTCTAATTGTGTGAATCAATGAGCTAAAGTTGAACCTGGTAGAGACCATCTAATTACTGGCTAATGATGTAAGTCATTAACAAATGTGAGGGAAACCATCAATGATGTTAATGGCTCTCAAGGTACTATAGTAAAATCTATATGGTGTGAATAAAGGAGTTGATGTTGAATGCCACACAAAATATTTCAGCCGAAGGCCATTGATGTAAACATGTCATAGAGAGTAAGTAAGCTTTCCATTGCTATATGGAATTACCAAGGTACCAAAGGTGTGTTTCTAATTCAACTTCTTGGATGATGTTTTGATGTTAACATGAAGTGACCTATCACAGGATGGCTTTGCTGTATCCCCCATCAATGACACAAAATGAGTATCATGATTTAGATAGAATGATCACAATGATGTTGACATGGAGTCATGAAAGGCAGATATGAACTAAAGGCTTAAGAGTATTGTAGCATAGATCAATTGAATGACTTCTCTTGAATACACCAATGAAACTAAATGGAGTTGGCAGAATTGACCCAAAGTTGAAACAGAGGCTCTAACACAATATGATAACCAAGAGACAAGTTGATTACCAAACCCAACAACCACAAAGATGAAATGGAAGAGTGTTGTGTTCAAGAGTGACTCACTACAATTAGAAAAATGGAATCCCTAATTATACTCCTTAGTACCTCTTTATTTTTTAACAAGCTTGAGGAGGATAACATATGCTTGATCTCTAAGTTCATCCCTCGAATGAATCCCTCTGAGTATATTTAATGAACCGTGAGAAGGAATGATTTGGCTTCATCATGATAGATAACTCATTAATTATTTGATTTTTTAATGAGTCTAGGGAAGGTCAAACTCAACATATCTTTCATCTTTAGATAGTTTTAAAAAGAGGAGAAAAATAAAACTACAAATTACCCTTTTCGTAGGTACTCCCTTAGGTCCGAAAATGTAGAAAACAATACCAAAGAGAACCTCTTAGCCATGTTTGACTAAGGTATTCCTTTTTCATAATTAGTCTATCTCAATCTAAAAAATGGTTAAACATTTACTGAGTAGATGTCTTTTCCTTTACTTTTACAAGTTCAAAAATAGAAGTGCTTGACAATAATTTCATATTTTGGGAGTTTTAAAAGAGCTAAAATAGGACTCCTCTTAGAGGAATGAGTGCTATAAAAAATACAAATTGGTTTTGCTCATGAGGGAACTGCTCAAAACACATAGAGCTCAAGAATCTGGCTAATAAGGCCACTCATGGCAGTCATTCCTCACGAAAGAGTAAAAAATAAGTGAAATATTATGTTTGGCCAAGCTGATTGTAACAAAAAAATGAGAAAACCAAGGCTCATCTCACAAAAAATAGGCTGATAAAAATGGCAATCACAAGGGGTAAAATGGGAATGGTTTCATTTTTAAAGAATCTTGAAACATGGGAAACTATGCTTGAAATTGGTTTCATTTTTTCACAAGCTTGAAATAGAGGAAAAACCATTCTTTAAATAAGTACATTTCCCCCAAGCTTCATTTCATGCACCTAAGTAAAATGTTGGGTACTAACAGGTGGATTAAATGAAGGTTCATTTACGAGATAAAGTGAAACAATCAACTAGGAATTTATGAGACATAATTAAATACTCAAGTTGGAAAGGGGAATTGTTTTAGTTTTTAATGAGTCTGGCACAAGAAAATAGTTATGCTAGGGACAAATTTTTTCTTTTTTTAACGAGCTTGAGAAGCGTTAACAAAATTTTCTCTGATCTTGATCACGACTGCCAAGAGTCAACGACTTCCAAGAGGTTTTCATCAGATCGGAAAAAACATCTGGAAGGTATCCCCTAGTAAGTGTTTGACCATATGACCTAGCCAACCTAGGTCTAAATAAGTTGAGAAAAAAATGAAAGGCTCATCTTCAGTAGTAGGTACGTGAATGGAATAGGTTCCCCACATAATTAACCTATGGTGCATTAGATACCACTTGCATATAAGGACCATTTAGGGAAACTGGCTGATTGGGAGTCAAATGAGGACAATTAATGGTCACAATTCTTCCTTCATGCAAGAAACACCAAACCAATCGTAAAACTGCAATATACACCTTGGTGATAAATTAAAGAGAAATTACCACGGACTTATGTATGGTAGTCAATTTTCCAAATATTGTGTTCAGTGGATTGTGATCGATAGGGCGGCAGACATGGCTTCCTATGGATAAAGGATGTAAGCCTATTGTGGTCTACTCGATGGTACGGGGAGCACAAGTCCGTGCTAGTACTTTCCGTATGAAAGAGGTGGAATCACCCAACGTTTGATGAAAATGATAGTTACTAAATTTTACGATGCCAAAACACGTCTTTAGGCTAGACCTCTAGATGTGTTCCGTTAGGTTCCAAAGCATTGTTAGGTTCATTGAGATTTATTTTATAGTTTATCTTGTTTAAAAGTTTTCCTTTCAATTGTTCACCGCGTGATGTTGATTTGGAATTCCAAAAAATGCAATCTACAATGATAAACAATCGTTGTTTATTATGATCATGAAAATCCTAGCTACTAGGGAAAGAAAATTACAATTCTTTCAAACAAAGAGCAAAGAGCACACGTTAAATGAACTTTCCTAAATCATTTTTCGCACACAAGATAAATGCAAATGAAAAGGCATGTATTTGTTTTTCATTCCCTTAATGTGAGAAATGTCAAAAAGGAAAACTAGGTATAGAAAAGATTTGAAATATTTCGTTCAAAGCAACATTTCAACAATTTCTTTTTCAAAATAGAAAGGAAGACTAAACGACACTTTTCAATTTCGAATAGAAAATGCTTTCAACAATTTGAATAAAAACAAATAAAATCAAATACATGACACAAATTTTAATCAACTATTCAGAGAAGGAAGACTTCATGACACTTCTCTTTTTTGACACAAAACGACAGTTACGGCAATTTTTGTACCAAAACAACAGATTGATTTAAGAAACTTTTCAACAAAGGATTGCAAATGATGGATAAATACATAAAAATTTTTACTAATGCTAATCAATGGAGGCTGATCTATGTAATGCAAGTAGGCTTCAGTAAGGAGGCACTATTCATAAGTACCAAATCAACTAAATAGAGCTGAAAAGAAGGACAAAAGACCCAAATTTCAAGAAGGGAAATAGGCTCAGTCAGTCATCGGACGTGGCCTTCATAGAAACATGGATTAATCACACTTTTTAGGCTTGAGAGGTGTGATGCATATTGGTTGACAATGATAAACAATGCGATAGGCTAGGAAGCAAAACTGAGGTTGGTTTTGGCTCAAAATTCTAGTTGATTTCAGTGATTTAAGTTGAGCTACGATGGATAGTAAAGAGAAAACTATAGAGTAATGACCTTGGGAGCTTACCGGGCTACCAAAAGGGCATCTAGAATGCTTGTAAGTTAAATATTCAATTCATAAACTAAACTAGAGATTGACTAAAGCAAAATTCATCTACTATGTAAGTGCAAAGCAAGAGTAGTTCGAAGGCTATTTGGAAAACTTTAGGCTCCGTCTATAATTTATAAGTAAAAAACGATAACAAACAAACATCTATTCACTCCCCAATGGAGTCGCCATTTTGTTTCCAGGAAAACTAGTGTCTTTTCGATCGATTAGCCCTCTAGCAATGGCAGCTATCCTAGAAACAAACAATAAGAGTAATTTGGGAGTTCTTCTATGTATGATAGATAAGAGAGAGGCAAAGCAACCAACCTGGATCTTCCTCTTAACTCCTTACTTGATCTCTCTTCCCCTTGAAAGAGCTTGAAACTCCTCTCCTACTTATCCCACTTAGAGAATAGCTATAGAAACATAGTAACAAAACATCGTCAAAGCATCTTGATCTATTATATCATAAACATTGTAGAATCAGAAATACAATGAACATACAATGGCATTCACAAATAATAACATTCACAATTACACAATTGTATGGAAGAAAAACTCAGAGAAATTTATTAAATAGAAGGGAGAATTACAACCCAGCTATCTGATCCAGCATCATCCTCCCAACATCAAAGCTCTCTTCACCTCATGAAAAGCAAGATCACACCAACAATACAATGCTCTTTCTCAACCGTAAACTATCAACACTTCCTTACAAATTACAAAATTCCGGCCTCTAGATCTTTCAGATGAGGGATCCATTTATAGATGTGTAGAAGGGTGTGAGTCATCTCTAGGTTTTTGATTAGTGTCATTCCACTTGTTGTTTCTAGTTCCACTTAGATATTTCATAGATCTCTTACTCATCCTTGGGCAAATTTAGAGAGGCAAGTGTCATAGGAGAAGTTTCTAGAAGATTGCATGAGCATCCACTTACCAAACTATCTCAGACATTTGTCCATCCTCGCTCATCACACCCTACAGAAGGCCTCATCAGTATGCATCGCACTTGGCTAGTGTAGGAGTCATTATGCATTGCACCATGACGGTGGAGCAATCAATATGGTCATTTTTTGGCCAATTCTGGATGGTTTTACAGCTGGAACTTTTGGGGAATGATGTAATCAGTTGACCATGTTCCTTTAGGGTATGAAACAACACTTTTAGGGGTTAAAGAGCCCTATTTTATCAACATATAAGATTCGAGTTTAACTGCCAAAATATGTTGATAACATACACTAGGTAGAAAGCAAGGAAAATGATTAAAATATACGAGATAAAAGCAAATGAAATAATAGAATTAAGCTAGGTATAAAGCGAAGGGAATTTCTGATGTAGAGAATGATTCAATTATGAATTCCATCATACTCCATTTCAAACACAGAACATAGCATATATGATAAAGAAATTAATGAAATCTATGTGCGGTTGGTTAAAGACCTATACTGGTCGTAAGAGCCCTCCACAAAACAATTGGCAATCTCCAATTGACACAGTATGGAAAACATAAACCAAGTCTATTACTCACAAGCAAGTGTAACAAGATGTTCCTAAAGTTTATATGTATCTGTGTACACCCAAAACACAGAGCGTCCATGGATTTTATAATACTTCTATGTATAACAATACGAGAGTTTCAAGCATATATATATTTTTTATGATCCTACTAAATCAAACTATATCGCTAAATAATTGATTTTCTATTTGGAAAAACAAATTGATAAGTTTTTGAGAAAACTCAGTCTCTATCTCGGCGATAATCTTGTAGTTCACTTTGAGGTTGATCGTGTTGTCATGCAAACTTCTTGAAGGATTGGCTCGAGAGAATAGGAAAGAATCCATGAGCGAATCATTCCTCATCCATCCATATCTTCCTTGGCTTAGGTGGAGCATCTAAACCTTGTTAAAAAAGGAGATAGCTACAAAAATCTAGATTGGCTACGGAAATCTGGATTAGCTGTAGAAACAAGCCAATTTCATAGCCAAATGCACACTTTAACAAAACAATAAGGTATATAGACAAATATGAAGAAGAAGACATTTAAATGCTTACCTTTAACAAAACCTTGTATCTATTTCATTATTTAGGTGATAGGTATAGGGAAAAACGAAGAAGTATATGCAAAAAGGGTTTCAATGTAAGACAATCCTTAGACTCTACAACAAGTTGGGATCAAGGACAATTGACAATATTCATCTATTACAATACATTTACAACATGTCATATTTGTTTGCTGAGGGAGGCTTCCCCATACTCAAATCATAATCTAACATAACATTTATAATGATGAAAAGGCGCATCCACAGATGCAATTGGTGGACCCATGACTGGATGATTATCTATATGATTATGACCATGATACATTGTGAACTTTGGTTAACTCCTAAAATTGTGCCCCGGATCGATGAAAATATATTTTTGGTCTTCTATCTCATTCACACAACCAACCAACGTACAAGTCTAATTGTGTGAATCAATGAGCTAAAGTTGAACCTGGTAGAGACCATCTAATTACCGGCCAATGATGTAAGTCATTAACAAATGTGAGGGAAACCATCGTCGATGTTAATGGCTCTCAAGGTACTATAGTAAAATCTATATGGTGTGAATAAAGGACTTGATGTTGAATGCCACACAAAATATTTCAGCCGAAGGCCATTGATGTAAACATGTCATAGAGAGTAAGTAAGCTTTCCATTGATGTATGGAATTACCAAGGTACCAAAGGTGTGTTTCTAATTCAACTTCCTGGATGATGTGTTGATGTTAACATGAAGTGACCTATCACAGGATGGCTTTGATGTATCCCCCATCAATGACACAAAATGAGTATCATGATTTAGATAGAATGATCACAATGATGTTGACATGGAGTCATGAAAGGCAGATATGAACTTAAGGCTTAAGAGTATTGTAGCATAGATCAATTGAATGACTTCTCTTGAATACACCAATGAAACTAAATGGAGTTGGCAGAATTGACCCAAAGTTGAAACAGAGGCTCTAACACAATATGATAACCAAGAGACAAGTTGATTACCAAACCCAACAACCACAAAGATGAAATGGAAGAGTGTTGTGTTCAAGAGTGACTCACTACAATTAGAAAAATGGAATCCCTAATTATACTCCTTAGTACCTCTTTATTTTTTAACAAGCTTGAGGAGGATAACATATGCTTGATCTCTAAGTTCATCCCTCGGATGAATCCCTCTGAGTATATTTAATGAACCGTGAGAAGGAATGATTTGGCTTCATCATGATAGATGACTCATTAATTATTTGATGTTTTAATGAGTCTAGGGAAGGTCAAACTCAACATATCTTTCATCTTTAGATAGTTTTAAAAAGAGGAGAAAAATAAAACTCCAAACTACCCTTTTCGTAGGTAGTCCCTTAGGTCCGAAAATGTAGAAAACAATACCAAACAGAACCTCTTAGCCATGTTTGACTAAGATATTCCTTTTTCATAATTAGTCTATCTCAATCTAAAAAATGGTTAAACATTTACTGAGTAGATGTCTTTTCCTTTACTTTTACAAGTTCAAAAATAGAAGTGCTTGACAATAATTTCATATTTTGGGAGTTTTAAAAGAGCTAAAATAGGACTCCTCTTAGAGGAATGAGTGCTATAAAGAATACAAATTGGTTTTTCTCATGAGGGAACTTCTCAAAACACATAGAGCTCAAGAATCTTGCTAATAAGGCCACTCATGGCAGTCATTCCTCACGAAAGAGTAAAAAATAAGTGAAATATTATGATTGGCCAAGCTGATTGTAACAAAAAAATAAGAAAACCAAGGCTCATCTCACAAAAAATAGGCTGATAAAAATGGCAATCACAAGGGGTAAAATGGGAATGGTTTCATTTTTAGAGAATCTTGAAACATGGGAAACTATGCTTGAAATTGGTTTCATTTTTTCACAAGCTTGAAATAGAG
>APFE030001305.1:0-12951 GCA_000404065.3 Pinus taeda | reverse complement strand
TCTTTGATATGCCCTCCTTGCCAATGGATCTGTTGTTTTTGTGCAACCTGAAACCCCCTGTCCTCCTCCATGCAATAGATGTGCCTTCACTCTTGGGTAGGAGCCCTTGTACGTATTATTGCAAAGATTGCATCGCCATTCCCATGAGCCACCACCTCCACATCTTTGAAGCTTCGTCACATGCCTCCAAAGGGGATAATATTCAGCCCTTGAGTTGGCCCTAGGGCTTGAACTTGCAGCTGCACTTTGGCTGGAAACCATTGCTACAAAAATAAATTTAAAAAACAAATCTATAAATAAAACACGTATTTCATATTTTTGGCTGCATAAACCCTAGAAAATTTGAAGAAATAGTAAGAAAAAACTAACAAAATGAATGTGGTTTACCCAAATTAATTTTATGTGGCTGAAACTACCCTAAAATGCCAGAAAAGAGGAGAAATATGGCTGTAGCTTAGCCAAATCTGCTGCAAAAATAAATTTAAAAAACAAATCTATAAATAAAAAACGTATTTCATATTTCTAGCTGCATAAACCCTAGAAAAATTGAAGAGATAGTAAGAAAAAACTAACAAAATGAATGTGGCTTACCCAAATTATTTTTTTGTGGCTGAAACTACCCCAAAATGCCAGAAAAGAGAAGAGAAATATGGTTGTAGCTGAGCCAAATCTGTTGCTGCTAAAATCTGCTGCTGAAATCTCTTTCTCTTGCTGCTGAAATCTCTTTCTCCTGTTGCTGAAATCTACTTTGCTCACTGCTCAAAACACCCTAGCTGAAACAACTGCCAGTCTCCAAGAGAAACGACTTGCTGAATAGTGTGATGAGAGAATGAGACAAACTTCTCTTTTATAAGTTTAGACAAGCTTCTAGAACCCACTAGATAACCTAAAAACAATTAAAAGAAAAAACACAAGATTTTTTGGAAACGTGGGTTGTACGGCCGTTAAACGCGTTTCCGGCCGTACTGGCCACGTTTCCATTTCGGGAAACGTGGTGGTACGGCCGGAAACGCGTTTCACGGCCGTACCAAACGCATTTCCGCGTTTCGTCCCAGTTTCCAGCCGGAAACGGGCCTCCCCCCCACATTTCCTGCAACATAGCTAACAAGGCTAAGATTACAGCTTACTGTTAGTTTTTGTAGCATCGAAGGTGTTCTAGTCTCAAAACTTTGTGGAGAGGCTAAAAAACAAGAGTTCTCCATAACCCAGAAATCGTTTATGGAAATTCCACATAGAAGTGTCTCAATTAGATTATTAGCCTATTTTTAATTATAAGTCTAAACTTAGGAAAAGGGGTTAATTAATCAGAATTACTTGATAAGGTGTGAAGCATCTAGAAACTCACACGGATCGACAGGGAAATAATCTTAGTCATCGATTAAGATTTAATCTTGGTCATTGGAGGTCCAACAAAAGATTATAAGAAGAATTTGATGCGTAGATGGAGAACACACACACAGATCGATTTCCTTGGAGAGTTCGATTTTCCAAGGCAGTAGCCAGAAAGTTCAAGCTTCAGAAGGGAAGAAGAGACAAAGAGGGGCAGGGACAGTGATCTAGAGGAAGTTTTCCAAATCGGGAGAGGCAGCAGCAAGAGGCCAAGTTATTCCCAGTGAGGCAGCGCAGAGGACTGCACGGTCAGCTTTAGAGGGCAATTTGATTTAGCTGTGGGAAAAATAGATTCAGCTTCCAAAGACCTGGAAAGTAGAATCATTTTCCTTAGCAGAAACAAGCAGAACGACTTGACTAGAGGCAATTTCGGACTAGACGTCTAAGGGTCTGTGCAAGCACTGTGGAGAACCCAACGTGAGGGGTCCAAGAGGACAAGTTTTTGAAGTGAAGTTGTGTCGGGGTTACTTGTGGAGGAAGGGAAATTCCCTTAGATAATTTTGGCCAGATTTTCTTGTTGTTTGGATAGCCAGTTGGGCATCCATAGATTGTACTCAAAAATTCATTGTTGGATGATAATAAAAACCCTCAGTTGTTGCACCAGTTTTCCCAAGTTGGGTTTTTCCAAAGACAATTGTCCAAAAATAAGTATGTGAATTTTTATGTGTGCTAGCAAATTTCTCAGTTTCTAGCGTTTTTATTTTCCACAGTTTTATCTGTGAAGGTTGGGGTGTGATTTATTCGATATTTGCCATAGCAAATAAATTGTTAAATTAATTAACAATTAGAAGAATTAATTATAGTTGCTGCAATAGGATTTCAAACTTGAAATTTTCACATGGTATCAGAGTGTGATTGATCAGACGGGGAAGTTCAGAAGCAGAGATAGAAGAATTCATTGTTCAGAGGGAGGAACAAGATGATTTTTCTTGGGGTTGCACAGAGCCTAAGGCGCGCAGATCAAATTGCTTAGGGAAGCTCAATTTTTTAGTGCAGGTTGACAGAAAAATTTGGCTTCCCAGTTGAGTGATTCCGGCAGGTAGAGGGAGAAGCAGCGACTCAAATTTTTGCTGAGTAGATATCTTGTTTGGGCACAGAAGGATTTGCAGCAGTTTGCAGTAGCATAATCAGCATCGGATGGAAGAGAAATAGCACACACTAGGGGAAATTTCTTTTATGGGATCTTGAGTTTTAGAGATCTAATTTTTCCAATTACAGATTGGCAGTGGTTGTGAGCAGATTTCCTCACTCCAGAAGGGAGTGCGTGTAGCAGATCCAGTAGTCGCGCAGAGGGAAAGAGGGAGATTTTCGACCAGATCTAGAGATGGCCACAGTTGGACTTAGAGATCAAGATAGGTTGGAGGGAGCCTCCAACTATGTCATCTGGAAGGCTAGGATGTCCTTCCTTCTAGATGAATATGGCCTGAAAGCCTATGTGGAGAACGTGGTAGCAGTACCCCAGGATGTTGATCAACTCAAGGAGTACAGAAAAAGAAATGGCGAAGGCAAAGCAAATTTTGGATGTGGAGTCTGAGATCATCTAGTCTCACATGTGGCAGACAAAGGTACATCCAAGGAGATGTGGGATGCTCTCTCTAAGCTATTTCAAATTTCTTTTGAGCAGCAGAAGATGTTTCTCAAGGAGAAGCTGAGGAGCATAAGGATGCAGAAGGGCGAAAGAATAGATGGCTTCCTTACCAGGATTAAGGAAGTCTAATATTAGCTTGCAGCCATTGGGAGGCACCCCAACCCATAGAGCTTGTACGATTGGCATTGAATAGTATCTCGGTCCTCAGATGAATGGCATGTGTTTGTCCAAAGCATCTTGGGCAAAACACATTGCCTAAATGGGAACAGGATGTGGTCTGACCTACAACAAGAGGAGTTGATGTGGGCTCTTGTAAAGAGTACCATCAATGACAGCAGTAGCAAAAGCGTGAAGGGTGAGAAGGAAGAAGAAAATATGGCCCTAGCATCTAAGGGTCCTAGTCAGGGACAAGGGGAAAAGAAGAAGAAGGACCTATCGAAGGTCAAGTGCTTCAGGTGTGACAAGCTCGACCACTACAGTCGCAGTGTCCTCTCAGGAAGAAGGGCAAGCAGGAGAAGCAAAACCAAGCAGCAGTATTCGAAGAGATCGATAAGTTGTCCTCCAGGTTGGAGAAAGACTTCGCAATGTTTGCAGCTATACCTCCAGGAGAGATGTGGGATGATTTAGAATTGTAGTCCCAGAGCAAGACAGACATGGGCAAGGTCCATCGAGGAGTCCTCCTCTTGGATCATTACCTTGCTACAGGGGCCCACAATATTCAATAGCAAGACGAACCAGTGTCGATTATGCAGTCAGAATACGGAGTGATAATTGAAGCCTAGTAGTAATCAGTAGCTAAGGAGCCAATGCAGTGTTGGCAACAAAGCAGGAGGCTCAGTAGCAGAGTCAGCAGCAACGCAAATTCTTTAGTGGACAGTGCAATGACTAGTAGCAGTTAGAGGCTCGAGAGACAGATGCATCATATTGAACACAATTGATTCAATATTTAGGATGCTTCTCAGTTGCAGTAGTTGTAATAGCAACAACAACAGTTGAGAGGGAGTTGCAATGCAGATGTAGGGTTGGCAACAATATGGCAATGTCAGCAACAGCACAGATGCATCATCAGAGTTGTGCAATGGTTGGTGGGCAGGAGCCAGACATCAACAGCATGACAGAGGGTGGTACAGAGGCAGGGTGTTGTGGCAGAGTGTGCAACACTAGAGAGAACACCTTTCTCGCTAAGAGAGAGTGTTAGTTTTTGTAACATCGCAGGTGTTCTAGTCTCAAAACTTTGTGGAGAGGCTAAAACACAGGAGTTCTCCATCACCCATGAATTGTTTCTGGAAATTCCACCTAGAAATGTCTCAATTAGATTATTAGCCTATTTTTAATTATTTCCTTAGTTTAAACTTAGAAAAAACGGTTAATTAATCAAAATTAATGGAGATAAGGTGTGAAGCATCTAGAAACTCACACGAATCGACGGGGAAATAATCTTAGCCATCGATTAAGATTTAATCTCGGTCATTGAAGGTCCAACAGAAGATTATAAGAAGTCGATGGGTAGATAGAGAACACACACATAGAGATCGATTTCTTTGGAGAGTTTAATTTTCCAGAGGCATTAGCCGGAAGAGTTCGAGCTTCACAAGGGAAGCAAAGACAGAGGAGCAGGGGCATTGATCCGAAGGAAGTTTTCCAAATTCGAAGATGCAGAGGCAAGAGGTCGAGTTATTCCTAGTGAGGCAGCGCAGAGGACCATGCAGTAAGCTTCCGAGGGCAATTCAATTTCGTTGTGGGAAAAATCGATTCAGCTTCCAGAGGCCTAGAAGTCTTCTAGAAGGTCGAAGAATCATTTTCCTCAGCAGAGACAAGAAGAACAACTTGATTAAAGGCAGTTTTGGGCTAGATGTCCAAGGGTCTTCCCAAGCACTGAGCAAAAGCCAGTGTGAGGGGTCCAGAAAGACGAGTTTTTGAGGCGAAGTTGTGTCGGAGTTGCTTGTGGAGGAAGGGAAATTCCCTTAGATAATTTTGGCAAGATTTTCTTGTTGTTTGATTGTCAGTTAAGCATCCATAGATTGTACTCAAAATTTCACCGCTGCATAATAATAAAAACCCTTTTGCACTGGTTTTCCCAAGTTGGGTTTTTAATGGGACAATTTTCCAAAAATAAGTGTGTCAATGTTTATGTGTGTGTGTTAGCATATTTCTCAGATTCTAGCATTGTTATTTTCCGCAGTTTTATTTGTGAAGGTTGTAGTGTGATTTATTCGATATTTGTTGTAGCAAATAAATTGTTAAATTAATTAACAATTAGAAGAATTAATTCCAGTTTCTGAAATAGGATTTCAGACTTGAAAATTTCACACTTACTTCCATGAATGTGCATCAATGAAAAAAACTCAAAACACCATTTGGAGGATGTATAACAAAAAAGATCATGCACTTCATTTAAAGACATCTCTCTAGTAACAATATGTCAATATCCAAATTTATTTGAAAAACCTCGAAAGGAAAACATCCCAAACATCTTGGTCATCTCCTTTTTCAACCACAATTTCCAAGGGTGCAGAATGAGAGATTATTGTAGCCAATTACTAGGAATGAACGTCAAGAGGTTTTATAGTCTCTCTATGTCAATAAAGGCACAAGTTCTGATGGGTGGATGTTAAAATTGGCAACTAGAGCCAAATTCCATGTGGGTCACCTCATTTATGGCCGCTGATATTTTTCCTAGATTCCTCTTGTCGAGTGGTGTAGGATTGATCTAAAGATCATCCAATTCTGACAAGTATTTATGGAGATATGAATTTATTTGTATTTACTTGACAAATTGTCAAGGTCGGCCAGCAGTTAAATGTGTGGCACACATGCTCAGTAAATCATAAAAATACAAGAGAGGTTGATTCATTTTCTTATCATCTCATGCCCCTCATTCTTCTCTCTCTCTCCTTAGCTTTTGGTTATACAAGGACCAGCTCACACATGGGAAGAAGGAGGACGCTAAAAGGAGGACACAGAACTATTGAAGGTCTCTTTGACCTACGTTAACCAAGCGTTGACTCATCAAGGGTGCAGTTTTGGTGTGGCTGCCTCTCGTAGGCAGGCCGCAAATTTTGGCACAAAAATCGAGGCAATCAGTCCATAGGTTTGACCAGTGTTGACTGCCCTAGTTTTGGGCAGCGGGCTGACTTTAGTCAACAACGATTTGACTATGTTTTTGAGGTTGTTCAAGGGTTTTTTGTTCAAGCTATTCGAGGGCTAGTTGACCAAAAATTGACCAAGCATATTGGAGGTCAATTTCAACTCGTTTGACCAAGTTTGACTTTACTGATCTAGGGTTTGTTGTTGCTGATATAAAATTACAAAATTCTAATTTTGTACTATTTCTCTCTGTTGGACTATTGAAGATAGAAGAAGATTTGATCAAAGGGTTTCCCCGCATTGGGGTTTGTCCCTGGCTAGTCGCCACATTGTGTCTCTTGCCTTCACTTGTTTTCTATTGATCGTGTAATGTTCTATCTACACTTTATTTAATGTATATGTGATTGCTAATCTGTGGCTAATAAGAATAAAAGAAGTAAACTACTCTAAGCATAGAACAAACCATAATTTAACATGGTTTCAAAGCTGAGGTGAAGACAACACCCAAGCAAGAGCAAGAGCAAGAGCAAGAGCAATCACCGAAGAGAAGGTTGGCAAGGCCATCCTAAAAACTTCATGGGGTCCTCAACACTCTTCCCCGCCGAAGACAAGCTCCATGAGAAGTCTAACTATCACGGATGGAAGATGTCTCTCGATCAGACTTTAGAAGATCAAGAAGTGTTGGACCATGTAAGAGGCAATGTTGTTGCGCCTCCATCAAATGCATCCGCTACTGCCAAAAGCAAATGGTCCAAGGGAGAAGTCAAAGCAAGGAAGATCATCCGAGACTCTATTGACAAGCACCTGTTGGCCTATGTTTCCGAGCTGATAACCTCCAAGGAAATCTATGATAGACTGGTCACTTTATTTAAAGTTAATGATGCAAATCAAGTTTTGTTCCTTAGAAATAAGCTGAATGAAATTAAGAAGGGAAAAGATGAGAGTATGCAAGCATATTTCTTAAGGATTACCAAGATCAAGAATGATCTCCCATCTATTGGGGAAGTAGTTCCTGATAGGGAAATGACTATCACAACTCTTGGAGGACTGCCACCTGAATGGTATATATTCAGGACTACTCTTCTCAACAATAATGTCATCCCAGGAATTGAGGAATTGATGGCTAGATGTATTCAAGAAGAGACAAGGATGGAAGAGCAAGAAATGCTCACACTTAAAAGCCATCCCTCTGCCTTTTCTTCTCATGCTAAAAGAAGAAACAATTATGGGGCTAAATCCAAAGGAAAGGTTGGACCAAAGGGTGGAAGACTTAAGCCCACTCTATCCAATATGATCTCGAAGGAGCAATTTGAATTAAGAACGGCGACAAATCCATAATGTCATTGGCTCAACACAGGAGACTTTACAGTGATAAGATAAGACAAGTTCATTAATGTCCAAGGCATGACCAGAAAAGTAGGCCAAATGGACTACGAAAGTACACCCCATGTCAATACAAAGTCGGAATGTGAAGGCATCACCTAGAACAATTCTAAAAGCAAAAGGATGATAAGATCTAAGAGTCGAATAGAGACCAGTCACTAAATGTCTAGCTAAAGAAAAAACAAAACAAAAAAGCTAAAAGAGAGAGTATAAGGTGTTGGTACAATAGAAGTGCTAAACATTGAAAGGCTCTAAAAAATCCTGATATTAAGAAAAGAGACGATGTCAAGACCTGTTGGAGCTGGCAATCAAGGACAAGTGAGTAGTTAAAGAAAAAACAAAACAAAAAAGCTAAAAGAGAGCGTATAAGGTGTTGGTACAATAAAAATGCTAAACATTGAAAGGCTCTAAAAAATCCTGATATTAAGAAAAGAGACGATGTCAAGGCCTGTTGGAGCTGGCAATCAAGGACAAGTGAGTCGACCAGAAGGTGTATCAAAGTTTTAAAACATTGTAAAAGGGCCAATGCACTAGCAGATGATATCATGCAGAGAGTGGTCAATGCTATGGGGTGATGGTTGTATGATCCTGGGGAGGTACAAAAGCAAAGGAGCCCAACTCTCCTAACATCCGAGGTCAATAGGAAGAATCTCTTGACAGAAGCCTGACTACTCCATTAAACCTAGTGAGTAGTATGCTGGTCGGACAAAGCCCAACTCTAGGGCCACCTGGAGCTAGTTCATCTACTGGTATGGTGATGTACCAGTTCAGGCTTGGTCACTGCACATATAATTTCACTCAGACCAAAGCAGCCACCATATTAACATCCATCGCACAGAAGAAAGGTGTGGAAGAACTGACAGTATATGGTGATTCCAGAATCCATGCTTGTATGGTACATTCCAGTACAGCAAAGCAGCACATTGCTCTCAAGCCTTCAGATTCAGCATTTTTAGTCATCTTTATAGAGAGTGAAATGAGGAGACATAGCAGGCAGCCAAGCGACCCTGCAAGCTGGACAATCGATTACTACACAATGTCAAGGTTTCTGGAGATGGATTTCCTACTTGCAGGACCAAAGTCCTGATATGAATGGATCTTTCATTGACTTTTATTCCGATTGTGGATTTATGCGTGTGTTCTGTTTACCGGGATATTTGATGGTCTGCCCGAGAGCTGCTTTGGACATTTAGTCCGTTACTGCATCATTGTGCATTATAACGTAAGTGCAAATAACACACTGAACCTTTTTAGTCTTGCATATGAGGCTAAATCCAGGTCTTGAACTTTTCTTTATCTTAAGTGACATACATTTTTTCGAGGTGTGCAGAGAAAGTGACAGACATTTTTACGAGGTGTGTTATTGGGAAGAGTGCAATTCAAAAAAAATGACCATCTATATATCTAGTGCACAGACCGTGAAACAAAGTGCATTCTAAGTTTTTGCCATGATATGCATTTCTCATTCACTACAGGGTGCGAAGTCACAAGCTCAAAGCATATATATACAGTGAAAACTAACTGCTGTAATTTATTGATTTTTGAAAGTGTGTGTAATTCAAAAAAGTGACCATCTGGATATTTAGTGCATAGAGAGTGAAACAAAGTGCATTCCAAATTTTAGCCATAAATTAACAGCAGTAAAAAGCAAAAGTATCTTTTTGAAAGTGTGTGCAGTTATAAAAAAAAGGACCGACTATAGATTTAGTGCATAGAGCCGTGATATGCATTTTTCATGCACTATAGGGTGGGAAGTCACAAATTTAAATCCTGCAAGAAAACAAGACTACAGGAGGTATAAATCAAGGATAAGAGGACTGGAACATACCAGGCACCACCTTTGGCGCTTCCTCTACTGCGTTGAAGTAATGAAGCTGACCTCTATACCACACATACTGCGGCTTCGGCGCATACTCACTGCCATTGGGCAAATTAATATAAAACCCAATAACGTCACCCTCCACGTAAGGTCCGTTACCATAGGGCTCTCTGATAGTATTATGAAGTTTAGTGCCATCCACATCGCTGTAGCCATAGCTGTTCCGATCATAGCCTACAGGAGCCTGAACATTTCCTTTCTCTGTAGACCATCCCAATCTAGTATGTCCAGTTTCACCGAGGTAAACAACCTTGATCTCAAAATACCATGCCCCCTCCACCACACCCCTAGTAGCCATCACCATTCTGTACCCCTTAGTGCTCCCTGCAGTCAGTCTATCTTCACCCAACTCAATCCTTTCTGCCTTGTGGATTTTTGAGAGGCAAATTTTCATGTCTGGGGTATCATCTACCTTATCAAGCAGCCTGGTGACAGGAGTTATGAGAGTAGTATCTTCTGCTGCGGTATTGCCATTAGCCCTATTCTTCTTGTTCGACTTCCTGGATGTTGATTTGGTCCAGACATTAGTGTTTTTTCTTTTGGGCTTTTTAGTAGCAGTATCACCACCAAATGCCACCATTGCAGCCAGTGATTTCCTCTTCTGGGAAGCCCTGCCTGAAGTTTTAGGGTTGGTGGCCAATCACGAGTAAGCAATCACGTATTGATCTTACAGAGTATTATATCTCTATTGCCCTCCCCTCTCCTACGAGTTTGCCTTTAAATATTCTATTGTCATACTAGTTTTCTCTGAGAATTAAAAGAACCAGCTGTTTTTATGGCTTGCCAAAAAATTTAAATTGGTGTGAACAGGACATTGCAGACCGGTTTGGCGGGAGCTTGCAAGGAACAAAAACAGTTCATAGCAGACCCTGAAGCTAGGGAGCACACTGAGAGTTATCGACCTGGTCAAGCCTCGAAATTTGCTAAATTAGCAAAGGTGCAACACGAAAATCATAACCATGGTAAAAAAGAACGGAGTCGTCTAACGACGCGGCAGTAATGGGAGGAATGAATTGCAGGACGGCCAAAAGTGGTTTGAATCCGGGTTAAAAAATTTCAAAAAATTTTGTAGAGGCCGTATTTGAATGGTGTGTTTTTTTATGGTGGAAATAGATTCAGCTTCATAAAAAATAGGTAACAGCGTTAATTTGGATTTACAAATAATTTTACCAGATTTTCTCTAAATATAATCGGAATTTCCATAACTTTTTAATTATGATTATTATCGGAATTTCTGACCAACCCTGCGTCTAGTTGGACTACGCAAAAAATAACTAAATTTAATAAAAATAACTTTAGCAAATTTTCTCTATGACCTGAATTCCCATAACTTTTTAATTATTACCGGAATTTCTGAGCAACTCCTTCGCCTCATTAGACTACCCGAAAAATAACTAAATTTAATAAAAAATAACTAAATGGAGTTGAGTACACTACACTTGTCAATCGAAGAAAGAAGGTGAAAAGGGAATTTACATGCGTTATCGTAGTTTCACAAGTCTTTCTGAGTAAATTTGTGAAAAGGGCATTACATGCGTTGTCATAGTATCACAAGTCTTTGGCATTGAATTAGTTTCATTATCTGTACATTTATTATAACTTCAATGAGAATTGGGCCTTTAAAATGGGGAGTAGTTTAACAAGGAGGTCGAGGAAGCGTTTGGATGGTTAAAAGTGGTCAGAATAGGACAAAAAATTTCAAAAAAAAATTGTAGAGACAGTTTTTGAATTGTGTTTTTGATGGTGGAAATAGATTGAGCACCATCAAAAACTTTTAAAACACTTGAAATTTTGAAGTTTAACAACTATAACTTGAATTTACAAAAATCTTTATTGGATTTTATCTATATATAACCAGAATTTCCATAACTTTCCCAGCAACTCGTCCCCCTTGTTACACTAGGTCTTAAAAAGGCATGTGAAAGGGAATACAGGCATCGTTGTTGTAGTACAAGATGCAACTACATTATAGATTTAGTGGTAAATTAATTGGCCATTTTAAGGAGTAATTTAGGTGTCATAAATAACTGGTTATAATAATTAAGTGAATTGCAACTTGAGAAAATTCGCAGGGATTAGGGATTAGTTGGTTTATCTTGAGTAAATGAATTGTAATTTGAGAAAATTGGAAGCTATAAATATAAATTTAATGAGGCTACAAATATTTTAATTCTTTTAGTTTTGTTAATTGAAAATTAAAGTAACTGATAATTTACATGTGTGTGTTTTTTTATTTAGAAAATGTTTTAATTTATGTTATATGAATTTTTAGCATAGTGAAGAATGTGAGCATTAAAAATGATGTTTATAGTTTAAGTAATCAAAACAACGTTTGTGGATATATAAGTGGGATAAGAGTATGCGTGTTTAAAATAATATAGATAAGAGTGTTAAAAATGATGTAATGTTATAGATACGAAAGTTAAAAATGACGATCATGAATAGTGCTTAAATTCAAGAATGGTAAACATTCATGAATAACAGTGTTTAAAATTAAAAATGATAGTATTATATAGTTTAGTATATAAAGTATGTGTGTTTAAAATAACATAAATAAGAGTGTTAAAATGATGCTTAAAATTAAGAATGATAAACATTCATGAATACCACCAGTGATTAAAATTTAAAATGATAATATTATATAGTTTAGTATGTAAAGTATGTGTGTTTAAAACAACATAAATAAGAGTGTTAAAAATGATGTAATGTTATAACTACGAACTTTTAAAATGACATTCATGAATACTAATTTCTTAAAATTAAGAATGATAAGGATTCATGAATACTAGTGCTTAAAATTAAGAATGATAAACATTCATGAATACCATTGTTTAAAATTAAGAATGATAATATCATATAGTTTATATAAAGTATAATTGTAAAACAGTAAACCTCGTAATGTGGGATAGAAAGAAGTTCCTCTTTAAAACTTTAGTCATTCCGGCTTATATGGATGTGAGGTTTGGGGTTGTAGTATCTCTAGAGAATCTTGTGGGATAGAAATAAGTTCCTCTTTAAAACTTTAGTCACTCCAAATTATATGGATGTGAGATTTGGGGTTGTAGCATCTCTAGAGAATCCTGGAGAAAGGTTGAGCAAATCTGGAAGCATTTTATAAAGTATAACCTCAAAATTAAAAGCAACACACCCTATCCTATTCTCCCTATAGAAGGGTATTTCCCCTATCCGGAGCCTAGTTATGACTAGGCTTCTGTTGTACAAGCACAAACTCAATAACATAGGAGACCATAGACTTCCTAAGCTAGCTTTAAATTCCTACCAAAACTACCTTAAGGCTCAACTGAGGCTGATATAAAGACATCAGGGCCTGGTTAAACCATTGGGAGATCAACTAGAATGTTGCATTGCAAAACATTAATAACATTAAAAATATTGTTACTTCTAAGTTCAAAGAAAAAATGTGGTGTGAGAAAGATTTAGCAGCTAAAAGAAAATTAAGATATTATAAGGAGGTCATCAACCCCACCCTAGAAGATCAAAAGTATCTCTCTGTTTTAACTAGATCAAAGAAGGAAATTAATATAGCCAAGATTAGAATGAACTCTCATGAGCTCCATAGTGAAACATGTCGTTGGGTAGTTCCTAAAACACCATGGATGGAAAG
>APFE030001304.1:113437-148514 GCA_000404065.3 Pinus taeda | reverse complement strand
ATATATTAATATATGTATCATAAATTCAGTAATTATAATGAATTTATTATTAGATGTTTCTATATATTGAACTATATATTAACCCCCACAAAATTGTTCCCCTTATTTAATGTAACCTTTGACCACTATAATAGCTGATACAATATGTGCCCCTTAACCTAAAACCATTATGAATTTCAAAACACTAATATGACCCTTAACAGCTAATTTACTATGATCACTCATACTCATAGATAATTACAAACCATTCCATAATGCAACCTCTAACCAATATTACTATTAAAAAATAATGACACTTGATAATTATTAAGGGACTAACTCTAAAATTAATTAAACAATAGTGCACTATGAGCTTTAAAACACAATGAATTCTAGAAACTATGACCCCTAGTACGCTTCACGATATTGACATTATAATTCTTGAAATTTTACAATAGGCATCAATTTTAATATCTAGCACATTAACTATAGCATTAAAATGATAGATTTTATCTACTTAAAGTGGCATAACATAGTGATAAAGTTGAATGAAGTGCAACTCCAAATGCAATCTCATAAGAAAGGAATATAGTAAATGTTGTGTATTTTGGCGATGATATTTTGATTATCTATATTAACCCAAAAATCAATTTTCTTGAGACAACATATGGTAATGGTTTTGATTATCAATATTGATCCAAAACACACTTTTAGTTATATGTATTTCAAAATTATAAAATTTCAAAATTTCAAATTTGTGTATTTTTATGTTTTTTCCTATTTGCACTATTCAATGCAATATGAATAATAAATATTCATTATTGGGTTCTTATTTATTCATGTTTATATTATTTTGTTAAATATATGTATTGTTCAATTAAGTTTTTGATATCTCAACTTTTTTTCTTATTTCTAAATTTTTCCTAATGAGAGAGAATCATTTTTCATGAATAGGTAGAGTCCCTAACATTAAACTCACTATTCTACCATAAATTAGTCAAATCATCATGATGAGAAAAAAATACAACTAGGGAAGACACATTGGTGACATGCTGAATATGAACCGGTATGAATGTGAAAATTTTAATAAGTCTATTTGGTTCCCTTCTTTACTAATTTGGATAGACATGAAACAAACTTCACTAGTTACTTATCTAGAAATATTTAAAAATATTCCAATAGATGGAGAGTACCTCAACACATACAAAAAATGTTTCCTCCCTCATCGTACATTCAATTGTTGCTACAAATAATTGAAGTTTGGTATGTTGACTCTTTAGATGTAGACCAGAAAGATATTCTATATCAACCTACAATTGACCAAATGTATATATGATAAGTAAATAATCTAACATAATACAATTACACCACAAGCTTAAGAAAAACAAGGGGATATACTTTTAATCCTTCTAGATACTGAACAAGAAGAAGAAAGGGAAGCATAGTTAGATACAACCATTTAAAGTTGACCTCATAGTACCTGCGACATAATCTCATAAGAATATTGCAAGTGAAGACTCACGGAGTTGGAAAACAATAGGGACATAAACATATACAATAAATGGGAATGAAATATTTCTAGGTATTCAACTAGAAGACCCACAATATCAATAGAATCTACACTCAATTGCATGAAATACTTTTGAGGATACACTATAAAGGGTAGAAAATAAAAGAAGCCTAGAGAATTAGAAAAATTTCTAGAATAATCTATTGGGTCTGACGTCTTGCAGTTTATTAGACATGGAAAATATGTATTCATTGAAAGATTACTATAGAAAATGATGGTATTTCAGCAAACATAGGAACATAAACACTCGACTCCAGACAAACTCAACATAGAATGAAGCTCATCATAGGTAGAGGACGAAGGATAGTCGACTGAACATGAAAGGAAGAAAAATATCTTCAATATCGACTTGACTTTTGATTCACCCCATGTTACTACAATAACAATTATAGAAGAAAAAGATGATCAAGAGAAAACCCGATCCAAGAAGACTGATCAGGACAAAGTTTCATCCAAGCATTATAGGTTTGATGACATATTAAGTTGGATAGTAAAAATATTTAGCTATAAAGAGAACAACATGAAATGGAGATTTGGTTGGAATGTTATAACTAGGAAATAGAACAACATAATATAAACATTCCAATAAGAATTAATGATCCACATTTTGCAGTCCAACAAAAAGTACATAAGACGGTAATTATGCTCATCATCATAGTTATAAGTTAATTCTTAGGTTGATGGAATATATTTAAACCCCATGGAATATGTTAGAACATTCATATTAATATTTACATATTTCACCCCTAAAATTTTCCACTAAGATTTTTTGTTGTTGTTGAAATATGCATGCAAGTTTATTTATTTTTATAAATAACCACAATATAATTTGTAATAAAATTATAATTTAGTTAATTTAAATTGTTTTTTTAAGCTATGAAATGTGATAGGAATAATAGGGTACCCATTTTGATGGTTATCATGAATTGAATTTTATTTTCATTTCGATCCATTGGATTTATATGGCTTCCCATGTTTGTCTTAATTTTATGTTAATATTTTCTTTTAACTTAAATTGGAAATAAATTACAAAATAGATATTCCTATAATTATGGTCAATAGTAAGAATAAATCTTCCATGTTTATAATTTAATTATTAGGTTCATCATAGATATTTAAACCCCATGGAATATGTTGGAATATTCATTGTAATATTGACATATAAATGATAAGATTTCTACCAAAATTAGGTATACTCTATTAATTAAATTATCTCAAATTAATTAATTTAAGAAAATGGCATATCAACACATCATATTGGGAATGTGGTATATCTAAGCCATGCTAATGTAAGAAGAAACGTTTCCAATTAAAGGATTTCCATAATAATATTGGGGTGAAACTACATGGATAAACATATTTCTATATATTATATAGCTCCAATAATAATAACAATAATAAAGATATAGTTTAGTTAGCTTTTATAATTTTTTTAATCTCATTAATGCAATATGTATAATGGGGTTAGTATTTTGATTCTTATCATAGATTGATGGCTATAGAAAATTTTCAATCCATTTAATTATATGGTCACAATAGTTATAATAAAAGCAATAAATCATTTTATAGTCAAAATATTCTATATATAGTGTATTTTAAATTAATTTGGAAACATCTTTTATTATTATTAAATTCAGAAGGAATGGAGATCATAATTACATTTTAGATAAGTCTTAACCTTCTATTAATGAGTAATATTGATAATACAATTATGATTGTTGAATTCTAGCATCACCTATTTTATTATTGATAATTAAATTTAAAATTATAGAAATCGCTATTACAAGGGATACACACTATCAACATAACAAAATTAAACAATCATAAATATGATTTCACAAATTTATTTATATGCATTTCAGATTTGTAAATTAGGTATTCCATTTTTTTAAATCACTAATATTTATATTTATATACATAAATATATATGTTTATAATATGGTTTCTTTTAATATTCTTTTTTGTTTTGTTTTTGTTTTCATTTTTTCTACTCAATTTTACCTTAAATGTTGAGGACTTCTATTGAAATCTAAGGTGTTGTTGAGTTCAATGCAATGGCTTCACTGATTTTCACTTATATGTACAACATATGACATATTTTCCTAAATTGTCTTTCATCATTTCAAAGAAAAAATATCATGAAATGTAAACACCCTTCGCATTGAGGATTTTAATTGTTACTATGTCAAAAAGGCTCCCAACATGCAAACATTAAATGACCCACAACTTTATTCCTTGTTAGTTATTCTCCACTTGTTAGTTTTATCCAACAATGTCACAAGTAATTCTTCTTTGTTACTGACTTGATTTTTTTTTTATATTTTCCACAATTGTGCCATGCTTTTACTTTCTTCTCGAAGGGTTCTATCTAGTAGCGAAAATTTCATGGATGGAAATTTATTTTAAAGCTTATAAACCTTGCCTAGCATTAGTACCCACTAATATGCATAATATAAAGTGTTGAATGATATTTTCATAAAAATATTGAGAGTTCTAATGATTTTGAAGTTAAAATAATTTTAAATTATAAACATTGACAAAATAAATTAAAAAATGTCAAAATTGACAACTATTTTTATTTTTTATTTTGGAAAACCATGGAATATTAACCCACTCTAAATATTGCCCCAAAGAAATTTGTCTACTACATTTACATTGGAACATTGTTTATTCTACCGAGAGCTCATAGACTATCCGTCAATATCATCTCATTTTTCGCTCTACTTAGTCATGCCCCTTCCTCTTCAAGGGTGATTTAATTCCCAAATAATGAGAACTAAACATGCTTCTTTTGTTATACCTAACTACTTTAAGCATTAAATATGTTAATTGAGTATCACACTAAATATATGTGGGATTTTCCACTTCCTTATTTGTATGGGTCTTTAGCTATGCATAATCGTTTCTAACTTCTTCTTTGTCTCATATAATTGTTTGGATAACTTTCTCCTTGTTGACATTCACTAGGAGTATAAGAAATCTATTGTTCCTTGTTCACATTTGCTAGCAAGGCCTGTTTATTCATGTAGAAAAGTTGGACGTATATATTTTAATTTGTGTGGTCCTATGCATTTTCCTTATGCTAATGAAAATAAATGTATATTGTGTTGATGATTACACTGGAATATTTTAGGTGTATTGTTAGGTCCCTATATTACTAATGTAACCCCTTATTGTTATTAATACAACCACCTTATTATATTTTTGTGCCCGTGTATTCCCCATATTTTTATTATTGTGCCCCATAGAAACCCACTATTATTATTATTGTGCACTTACTTTAATATTGTTATGTAAGCTCTGATTATATTATGACCCCTTAGACTCTTATATATAGAAAGGAGGTCTTGTCATTTGTATCATCGAAGAATTTTTCATGTGTAATGTAAATGAGGTTTCCCCCTCAAACAAGCTTATTTCTAAGGCGTTGATCTATCTTTTCTGTCTTTTTGTGGGTTGGTTTCATAACATGTATTTATTGAAAAGTAAATCTCAAGCTTTCAAAACTTTTAAGGAATTTCATGTATGGATTGGATATGAATCATAATCACATATTGGCTCTCTTCATACTGTTAATGGAAGATAATGTACTCTAATGAACATGAAAAAATCTCTACAAGCATGGGATTCAACATCATAGCATAGTTCCATAGAATTCTCAACAAAAATATGTAGTTGAAAGAATGAACATTACTATAATTAATATAGATTGCTCAATGAGTATTTTCAAAAATTGAACACTGATGTTTTGGGATGATGTGATTCTATGTGCAATATATGTGAAAAAATTATGTCCATCTCACGCTCTTAGAAAAATACTCCTTGTAAAATGTGGTATGGATGAAATCGTTTTCGTAATCCATCACAAGGTCTTTGGTTCGTCTACATTCACTTATGTTTTTTTACAGTATAGCCATTATTGCATATTGGGTATATTATTGTAAGTTTTTACTTCTAACTTTGTGGTTGTGATGTATCAGACTTTAGTTATGGTTTCCTCAAAGGATTTCAACATAATTTCTATTTTTCTCAATGGTTTCAAAATGAACTAAACTTAATACATGGATTTCCTTCCAATATTTTACAATCTTTCTAGAATTTTCACTCTATGATTAAAACGTAACTCGATTCTCATCTCGATATAATTTTTCTCTGTACAAGCATATATGTACAATAATAATGTTATTCCCTTTACAACAAAGTATCGGGTTGAAGGATGTCATCTATATTACTAAGGTTAGACTCTACTTATGTCAAAACCCTCTATAACATTCTTTGCTTGATTAATTTAGATTTATTCCATTCCAAACAAATGAATTCATTTCTTGCATGTGTAGGTTAATCTATGACCAACTTGGGTTAACTTGTGACATTGTTTTGGGGAAAAAATTCATGCACGCTTTTTCGCCTACGCTTTGGCCTTCAAATAATTATCCAATGCTTCTTCTTTACAGTGTTTCAATGTCGGTTGCAAGTTTTGCTTGATGTTGGCCACAAGGAAATTTGATTTTGTTTGTGATGCAAGGTCAACCCTACAAAACCCAGAACCTTTCACCAATGTGCTTATAAACATTCATCTCAGCATTTAACGCTATAACTTCACTTCATATAAAAAAAAAATTCACACGATATCTCTGCAATTCAACACAACACAAATTAATTCCTTAGTCGCCTTCTATTTACCACGTGTTTTATTCAATAGCCACCGTATTTTGTTTGGAGATCTTGGCCATATTGTTATCTGCATTTAACTGTAATTCAACCACGCCTCAACAATGCAACACTCAATTATAGAAAAATATACACCAATCCATAAATCGAACCATATAATTTCTAAGATTTCGGAAAATACATATGCACACAAAATCACTGAATTAATTCATTAAGAAATAAAATATTTATAAGAGAAATCATGGCCTCTCATTCTTCATCCTCACTCTCACTCCCTCTCTCTGATTTTCAATGCCTTTGAGGCTTCATAATTTATAAAACTTAGCAGGATCTAAAAAAAATCCTAAAATCGCTGAATTTTTTTGAGCGCGGAGCGGAGCTCGAATGCATGAAGACCTAGGAGATCAGCGAGCTACTGCACCACCGCCTCGGCCTCGGCCACGAGGCCTGCATTCCAGGCCCTGGCTTCAGCCATGGCCCATCCAGATCCATCCCAAGGGGATGCTGAGAAAGCCTTCTCAGAACTAGTAAAGTCCCTTCCCCCTTCCCGGCCCAAACCAACAACTTCATAATTTGTTAAGAAACTGGATATTCTCCAAGAAGTTCAGCTGCCTCCATCACTTCCTCGAATGGCAGCTCTATCACTAGCAGAAAAAGGACTCATAGGACAATTTACAGGCTTGTGGCCTTCACCAAGAACAGTCCAAATATGGGTGGAAAGGAATTGGTCCGATAAAATACAAGGAAAGATCTCAATCCGTTTCTGTGGCAAAGGTTATTATACCTTTCATTTTGAAACCAAAGCAGATAAGGACCTGATATTCAGGAATGGGCCCTATTTCATGGACTCTCGTGGGCTATATCTAAACAAGTGGACCCCTGATTTCGATCCAGAGCTAGACATCCCCAATGCTATTCCAGTATGGGTCCGTCTTCCTCATCTGCTCTTGCATTGTTGGGGACATGAATCGGTCAAAGAAATCGGGAACGCGGTAGGAAAATACATTGACAGAAGTGAGCCCAAAGACAACATGTAAGCCTGTGCAAGGATCTGCGTAGAAGTGGACCTCGGGAAAGGACTGCTGGAAGCCATCAAGTTGAAGGTGGACGAATGGAGCTACATACAGCAGCTAGACTACGAGAAAATACCCTTTAAATGCCAAGTATGTCATGAATACGGCCATTTTGCTAATAGATGCACTAAAGTAACCAACTTGGAAACTGAAGACCAAGGAGGACACTGGGAAACTGTGAAAAAAAATAAAGCAGCACCACCATCCAAACCTGAATCAACATCTGATCAGTCAGGCCCCTCATCCCACCGCCCCAATTCTCCTCCTCCCAAACCCTCGGGCCCATCCCAAGACCCTCCCTTCCCCTCATCCTCCAACCCTTTCCTTATTCTAGCCTCTGATGATCCCCAATCTGACCAGCCCTCCTTTGAATTGTCTGATCCTCCCTTGATCACTTCGATACTCTCCCAGCCTTCCTCCGACCCTCCCCCTCCTAGAACCACTAGAATCTCTTCAAAAGATATTGGCAGTTCAAGTGATCTCCATCAGAAGCTTGGACCAGGAAGGAAGTCAGCCAAACAGCATCGGGAAGAAACCACTCAAAAGGAAATTGCCCTTGGAATCCAAACCCCTATGGAATCCTTCATGACAGGACACCAAGAAAAGGAAACAGCAGGAAAAGCCCAAGAGAGGCGAGCACCTCCTCGCTCGAATGCACCATGATGAAGCTCTTATCCTGGAATAGCAGGGGCATGGGGCACCCTTCCAAAACAACTGCCTTAAGAGACCTTCTCCAAAATGAAAGACCTGAAATCTTGTTGATCCAAGAAACCAAACAAAATCAAAATGAAATGCAAAAGATTGTAGATGCCCAAAAAAACTTCTCAGGGGCCAGCAACAACTCCAGAGGAGCATCTGGAGGAATTACTACCATGTGGAATAATCAACACTGGGATTGCAAGTCAACCATTCTCAACCAAAACTGGTTGAGGACTAATCTAAGTAGCAAAGAGGAGAACTGTGACCTCATCATTTACAATGTCTACATCCCCAATCATTACAGAGAAAAGGAGCAGTGTTGGAAGGATTTCAAAGAAAATATAGACAATGAGCAGAACCCAAATATCATACTAGCTGGAGATTTTAACTTAGTTCTCCACGCGAATGAGAAAAGAGGGGGAAATTTCACCCACGACCCCTTCAAAAGTCAGCTGGAAGGAATAATGTCTGAACACGAATTGGTTGATATTATTCCAAAAAATCGAAAATACACCTGGAATAATAGAAGGTTGGGATTAGGGAATATCATGGAACGATTGGATAGAATTCTGGTTAACATCTCCCTCCTTTCTTCCTTTGCTGCGGGCCACAGAAAAATTCTCAGCGCCATGGCCTCAGACCACTTTCCCATCCTCCTTACGATGGATTCCCACTCTCATCTGGGGCCAATCCCGTTCAGATATAATTCGATGTGGAGAAATACCACAGAGGCTGAAGCTATCATAGAGACCACCTGGAAACATCATGTAGAAGGCTCTCCTAGCCATATATGGGAAACAAAAATCAGAAACACAAGAAAAGCTCTCAAAGAATAGGCAAAAGTCAGCTATCAAGAGCCAGAAAAGATTAAAAAAAAAATATAGCAAGACTTGGAGGAAGTCCAAAAACAAATTGAAGATCAAGGGCTTACCCACCAGCTAAAAAATAAGGAATGGGAAATACAGGTGCAGCTAATGCACATCAAGAGAGCGGAAGAGACAAAGTGGAGGTTTAAATCAAGACAGCTATGGCTGAAAGAAGGAGACAAAAACACTGCTTATTTCCACAAGCAAGCCACAGTTAGGAAGATAAGGAACAACGTAAATGCTATTACCGACAACAAAGGCAGCCAACATAACAATCAAGAATCCATCAAGAGGGCTTCCTCCCTTCACTTCAAAAGTCTCCTCACCGAAAACCAAGAAGAAGCCGACTACTCTGAGCTGTTGCAGCATCTTCTGAAAGGCATTTCTCAAGAGGTGAATGACAGTCTAAATCGAGAAATTGCAAAGGAGGAAATCAGGAAAGCAATCTGGACCCTACAACCGGACAAGTCTCCGGGTCCAGATGGTTTCCCAATCAATTTTTACAGGGATCATTGGCAACTGATAAGAAAAGACCTTGTAAAGATGTTGAGAGGAATACAAAGAAAAGGGAAAATGGGGGGCTTCACAAACTCAACTTTCCTTGCCTTCATTCCCAAGGAAAATCGACCCACATCTTTCTCCAAGTTTCGACCAATATCTCAGTGTAATTCCTCATATAAGATTTTCAAGAAAATCATAGCTACTAGACTCCAGTCCCTCCTTCCATCCCTTATCTCTGAAAATCAAGGGGGCTTCCTATCTAATAGGCAAATCCATGATACAATTACTTTGGTCCAAGAAGCCATTCACTCCAGCACCTCTAGGCAAGAGAAAGGTTTCGTCCTCAAGCTCGACTTAGCCAATGCTTTTGACCGGGTAAGACATTCCTTCTTGTTCGCTGTATTGAGGAAAATGGGATTCAATTCTGCCTTTATTAGCACCATTGCCACCTACATATCAGGACCTTGGATATCGCCTCTGATTAATGGGTGCCCTTGTGAAGCCTTCCAATCCTCCAGAGGATTAAGGAAAGGCTGCCCTCTCTCCCCTTATCTATTCATTCCTATGGCTGAATCCTTTAGCAGCGCTCTAGAACATAATAGAAGAGTTGGCCTCATCTCTAGCATCAAATTCGGGAACAGAGTCAAAAACATCAATCACTCCCAATTTGCTGACGATTGGAGGAGCTTCCACTACCATTGCAAGGCACTTTAAAACTCTCCTCGACCAATTTATGGAGTATTCAGGGGGAGCGATCAACTTCCACAAAAGCTGCATCTATGCCTGGAACATTTCCAACCACACTGCCCACAACATCGCCAACATCTTTGGAGTTGCCTACAGAGCAAATTGGGACCACTTCACCTACCTTGGGATGCCGGTCAGTCTGGGACCATTAAAAGCAGCAACTTGGAATGAAATAATAGACAAAGTCAAGAGGAAGGTCCAGCAATGGGGAACTCAATGGCTCAATCCAGCAGGCAGGATAATTCTCCTCAAATCAGGTATATCCTCCTTACCTCTATATAGATTTACACTTTATCAAGCTCCTTCTATTTTTCACCATAAGCTGGAAGTCGCCCTCTGAAATTTCTTGTGGCAAGGAGGGAAAAAAGAAAAAAATAGATTTAATTTGGTCAGCTGGAAAAGTTTAATCCAATCTCAGGATAGAGGTGGTCTGGGAATAAGAGCTCCCAAAATCCTAAATTTGGCATTTGGGATCAAAATGGCCCGGAGGTTAATCAATGAGCCAAAAGCTTGGTGGAAAAAGGTCATAGAAAGCAAATACCTCAATGGCACTAGGCAAAGTCTTCTTGAAAATGACATTCCCAATAGAGACTCCACCAAAATTTGGCACCTCTGCAAGAAAGCAATCCCTTTCCTGAGACAAAATACCTCAAACATCCCTGGAGGAGGGGACAACATTAACTATGCCACTGAAAAGATAATGGGTCTTCAACCTCTGAATACTATTGAAGAAGCCATCCCCATCATACACCACCTCAATAGTAAAGGCATTCAGAGGCTAGGCCAAATATCGAAATGGGACGCGGACACAGGTGCCTAGACTAATTGGGAATTCCCAGCTATTCCTTCAGCTTTAGAAGCGAGTCTCAAAGCCCTCCATGATAATCTTCATAATAGAGCCCCAATAAAAAAAGGAGCAGCAGACGGACTTCGATGGGACCCCACGGGTTCAAGCTACACCATCAAGTCTGGGCATCACTATATCTACAATAACACTTATCAGACCCCCATCTGGAACCATTGGCGAATAATTTGGAAATCAGAGGCCATCCCCATAATCAAATTCTTCACCTGGCTATTGCTAAAAGGCAAAGTTCTCACAGCAGAAAACTTAAGAAAGAGAGGGATCAACGGTCCATCCAGATGCCCCAACTGTTGCTCAGCAGAGGAGACAATTCAACACTTGTTCCTTGACTGCCCCTTCACCAAGAGATGCTGGATCAAATTGTCATCCTTGGGCAATATAAATTGGCAACCCCAACATAACATTCCAGAGACAATATACGAATGGAAAAAGAACTGTCCATGGAAAGACAAGAGGAGCAAGATTGTTAAAAGAATCTGGGCTATCATTCCTCATAATTTAATCTGGAGAATTTGGCTAGCAAGAAACAAAAAGATCTTTCAAAACAAAGAGAGCAATGTTCAAACAACATGCAACAAAGCCCACACCTTGGCTCAAGAGGCAATAGTAGCCAAGTATAAAGGAAAAATCCAAGCAGCAGATTACTCAGTGGAAGAAAGATCAGTTATCAGTCACATATTGGACCGGCCAGGACAACATAAGGAGACTCAGAGAACTGACAGACAACAACAAACACAAGCCAAGGAGTGGGAAATCAGACTATCAGCTCAGGATTACAAGATGTGGATTCAGAGCAGCAACTGCCCAACATTATTCTTTGACGGAGCTTCAAAGTCAAACCCAAGCCAAGCAGGAGCGGGAGGAGTTATATTAAATGAGTCTGGGGATAACATCTGCAGCTATGAATGGAGCCTGGGAAGAAAAACAAACAACAATGCTGAGGCATTAGCCTTATACCAAGGACTAATTCAACTAAAAAGTATGGGCATCGGAAGGGCATTAGTTTTTGGGGATTCTGCAATCATTATTCACCTTATGACCTACAATCAGTGATCCCCCAATAGTAATCTCCAGCAACATATAGAGCGCATCAAGCTCCTCCTCAATCACTTTGAGCACATCAAGTTTTACCACATACTTCGCACGCTAAACATGGAAGCAGACAAGCGGGTGAATAATGCAGTAGGAAGGTAGGCAGGAATGCTAAGGCATAATAACAGAGAGAGCTTTCAACCCCTGCCATGAATCAGAGAAATCATAGTACTGCCCAGTTTCGCTTGGTCAATCAAGTGTGCGAAGGGCATGGTCTTCACAGATGCAGGACAAACTGCAGAGATTGTAGTATGCACAACCAGCCACATCCGATCCTCGACAGAGGCAATCACATGTCAACAGAAAATAAAACTCATTTCAACGTCAGCATCAGGCTAAAAGATACAGCAAAAGAAGATCGTCTGAGAGATTTGGAGCAGACCCTCATCCCTCTCGTGACTCTGACTCCTGCTTGGATATCTATTCACCGTCTGATCCATTCTATAAATGTGATCATCAGCAACCAAAGCGTCGCCCATCGTGATCAAGAGACAGTGCAGCAACTACAGTTTGGAGCAAACTTTCTTCCTCAGAGCCCCAGGAGGAACACTTCTCTAGTATCACCTCTCTACACTCAGTTCAGTCTCATTCTAACTATTGTCACTGTGATTTACAGGAACGCTCAAGCTTGGCTTAGCAAGGCATCCCTTCTTACAGCTCCTTCCTCTGCATATTCAGCGCCAACCCCTCTTCATTTCATCTCGACTTTCCCCTTTCTCCCCCTCTCGTCTCTCCTCTGTCTCACCCCTTCTCCCATCTCCCGACTCTCGGACTCGTTCAGCGAGCTCCCCTCCTCCTCATCAGCTCCATCCCCTCTCCCCTTCACCGCATTCTCCTTTGATATTCTCTTCTGTCTTGACCTCTACTCCTTCATCCGGCCCTTGGACTATTTCTCCTCGGTCTTGCGCAGTGAGCCCCCTCCTAAATTCTCAACATAAACGGTCGCTCTGAACGTGGGCCTTACTCTCTCCCCCGCCAGCATCTTCAGCATCTGTCATTACGTCAGAGAATCCTTCAATGCTCCCAATTCTCCCGCTCACCACGCCTCTGTTTTCACCTACCTCTCTCACCGTAACTTCTCTCCTCCAATGGCGTGCAGTGAGGATTGTTTTCACTGTGTTGACCTGCAAGATGAGTTGGAGGAAATAAGGACTCAGGAATCAATTTTAGATGACAAGCAAAAATTATTGGACGCAAGATTGGAAGAGCACGACAGGCGTCTTGATGAGCAGAGCAGAAGAATCTTTGAACAGGACTGCATTAACACTGAAAAATACAAAGCAGAAATCCAGCTGTTCATGCACAAAGCAGCTTCCCTCCAAGAGCAATTCAGACAGCTCACCAACTGCTGCGCCCATGCCGAGGAATCAATTTCTATTCTGAAATTCATGATGGAAAAGAAAAACGCCATTGCCACCAGCTCCTCCAGCGTCAAGCAAGAAGTTAAAGATGACCAGCCGGAGGAATCAATGGCAAGACATATTCAACACATCATGATTGACTGAATGAACTATAAATGTATCTTTCTGTTATTCTCCTTCATTAGAATCTATAGTAGCTTTGTTTTAAATAGTAGAAAAAATAGCAAAGTAAGGATCAAGGGGGTGGCCTCTTTTTGTAAACCCCTTGATCTCATTCAGTCTGCGCATATTATGTACCAAAGGATCCTAAATCCCTGTTTTTTTTCAGAATATAATACATAGCAACTGAACTTTTCAAAAAAAAAAAAATCCTAAAATCACTCAAGTAAAAGCTCTAAAACTCTACATGCAATGCATACATATGGAAAAAAACATCTTGAGGCTTTATTCCATCTTTTTCCCTGTTATAAAATAGAAAAGCTTCCTTATCACTTAATGATCCACATCCATTCCTTTTATGCCTAAAATCTCTCCTAGTTTTAAATATTTATTTTGAGAATATCTACTTAAAAGCCTAAATATTAAACTGACTTGGAATTTAGGAAACTAATTCCACAAATGCATGCTCCCCTATGTCTATTATTTACAATAATTTCCCTTTGGCTGAATGCTCCAGCATCAGACTCCCAAGGTAGAAAAATTTCATGATCTCCTGATCATGTGTTCAGATCTATGTTTGCTTGGATCCCACACTTTGTTCTGCAAGTCCTCATTTGTCGTTGCTTGCTGCTTTTCTTCCAGGTCTCCATATCTTATGTTGCCTTGCTCCACTTGCTGCACTTTCACAATCTGTCTTTGTTTTTATCTTGCTGCTTCTCCTTTGTTTCACTGTTGCTCAGTTCTTCCAGGATTCTTTCACCATCACCCGCTTCATCAATTCAATTTTTCTGTCATCTTCAATAAAACCTATATTCACAAAACAATTGTTAGAATAAAAAACATAAGGCATCAGTGCCTCTTCTGCGCACTCTTCTGCTGCTACCATTGTTGCCTCAGGTGCCACCATAAATGTCGCCCCACATGTTGCTCTAGCTGTCACTATGGATGTTGCTGCCTCCCAAACTTCCTGTCCCTCTGCAACATTCCTTTTCTTGTGACCTGTAATTTCACCTGCAACTTTTCCCTCTTGTTCACTCCACTAGATTCTTTCTTCTGCAATCTCCCTGTCATACTGTGGATTCTCCAACAAATATTCTATCAATGTAATTTCTCTGTAGCATCGCTGAAGCATATCATCATCACGTGCATTCATACATAAATTATCAGCTGTTACTTCCCTTATATGTGCTTCAGACTGATTCTCTTCCTCAACATCCACAAGAACTTCCTCTTGTGCTGTAACAGTTTCACAAGATGGAAAATCCTCCTCAACACCTGTAATCACATCACAATTGTCAGCTATACAAACACAAGAGTTTACATTATCCAGATGATCTGGATCTGCCCAATAACTCAAGAAATCATCAATGATCTCCTCCTTTGTTTCATCAATGGAAACCTCCTCTACACCTGCAAACACACACAACTCATCAGTTTTAAAACTGCAAGCCTTTTTAGTCTTCATTGCTTTCTTCAGCACTTCCCTTTGATCAGATATGCATGGGGAATTTCCAAATTTCATCTCTGGCACAAGAACTCTAAGTCCCTTTTTTAACAAGGAAATCAGAATTTGTCTCAACCTCCTCTGCAATTGTCGCCAAATCACTCTCTTTCCTTTCAGTGGGAAGAGCCATTTACCTTTCTGATTTTCCTACTCTTGTAGCCATTCTTCTAGTACTTGCAACTATACCTTTATTTATGCGATATTTCTTTCTCAAACTCCTGTAGTCATCTCATCTCTGTGGCATTTCTCTGAACCTCTTCCTCCTCTAGAAAAACTCCCTTTGCCTCTGGAAGACTGCTTCCTCATGAGTTTCTCACTCACCATGAGTTTTACTAGCCTCTGCAACAACAATTTCTCTTGCTCCAACTTACCTCACCAATCCTTTCCTCTGGATCTGGTCTTTTGGTAAGTACTTGGTTCAGTGCCTCTGGAACCCCTTGAGCACTCCTCTGCTCTCTCTAGACTATCTCTTCAACTGACCTTCTTCTCCTCCAGGACACTGCAATTGTCCTCCTTATTCAGCCTTCAGCTGAATGCAGGTTCACTGCCACTATTTTCTGTGCAACCATAAACTTAAATCATAAATTTCAGATCGAAAAATCATCTCACCTTTAAGATCTTGTCTTCTTTCCACTTCTGCAATCCTGTTCACTTGTGTATGTTGCATATAAGATATTCAACAAAGCCTTCTTCAGTTCTTCAACAAAACCTTCTTGCATTCACTAAAAACAAAGCAAACATTCTTCAATGAAAACAGAGCCAGGCTCTGATACCACTTGATGCAAGGTCAACCCTGCAAAACCCATAATCTTTCACCAATGTGCTTATAAACATGCATCTCAGCATTTAACGCTATAACTTCATTTCTTATAAAAATGTTTTTCACACGATATCTCTGCAATTCAACACAACAAAAATTAATTCCTTAGTCGCCTTCTATTTACCACGTGTTTTATTCAATAGCCACCGTATTTTGTTTGGAGCTCTTGGCCAGATTGTTATCTGCATTTAACTGTAATTCAACCATACCTCAACAATACAAAACTCAATTATAGAAAAATATACACCAATCCATAAATCGAACCATATAATTTCTAAGATTCCAGACAATACATATGCACACAAAATCACTGAATTAATTCATTAAGAAATAAAATATTTACAAGAGAAATCATGGCCTATCATTCTTCATCCTCACTATCACTCTCTCTCTCTGATTTTCAATGCCTTTGATGCTTCATAATTTATAAAACTTAGCATGATCTAAAAAAATCCTAAAATGAGAGAACTAAAAGCTCTAAAACTCTACATGCAATTCATACATATGGCAAAAAGCATCTTGAGGCTTTATTCCATCTTTTTCCCTGTTATAAAATAGAAAATCTTCCTTATCACTTAATGATCCACATCCATTCCTTTTATGCCTAAAAACTCTCCTAGTTTTATTTATTTATTTTGAGAATATCTACTTAGAAGCCTAAATATTAAACTGACTTGGAATTTAGGAAACTAATTCCACAAATGCATGACCCCCTATGTCTATTATTTACAATAATTTTCCTTTGGCTGAATGCTCCCGCATCAGTTTGTGTGTAAATAATACCCTTATCTAGCTACGGATTTTCCCAAAAGGCCCGACACTCGAAAAAATGCATGTATATCAATTTCAATTCAAGGGATTTACCCTCTCTTTTTTAGTGAGAATATTTAATTATGAGAAAATAGTTTTGGTTGTCTTATAGCCCCAACAATGTAAATCTTTCTTTTTATTCATAAGAGAAATTTATACAATATATTTACTTGTTACTGTGTGTAATGAAGTGATTCCATCAAAAGTTTAAAATACTATAATATTTGTTCTATTTATATTCTATGAGTACAAATTAGATATTCATGTCAACTCTATATATTTTGTTTCTGAATAATGATTGTATATAATTTACTATTACTATCATTTTCATTGAAGAATAGCATATGAGAATTAGGCAAGAGGCATGTTGAACCGTTGTCATGGGAGTTTGAGAAGGTTGTCCTTTAGGCCCTAGTATAATTACTTTACCCAAGGTTGCTTGTTCCATGGCCAATTGATATGATTCTAGTGCTTTGACCTATAGCAAGATAAACTAGGTATACATTTGTTTTTCTACAAGTTAAACTATGTAAAAATTTGTTTTTATTACTTGCAATAGTTCTTCTCTGTAGTGGCTTAAAAAAAACTATATTTTTATAGGTGAATAAGGGTTATTGTGTATGTTTTGTATATTTATCCATTCAAACAAGCTTATTTAATTAATTACATAATATCCTTTTTCATCTTTGCACACATTCTAGTGTAATATTTTTTTGGGCATGCTTATATATTTATCCATCCAAAGAAGCTTATTTAATTTATTATATAATATCCTCTTGCATCTTTGCACACATTAAAGTATATTATTTTTTAGAATATACTTATCTAAGATTTTCTTGATGGAAATAGATTAAAGGATATTGCATTCCTCCAACCAAGAACTATGTTTGCATGTACTTCCCCCAAAGCTCTAACCCCTATTGCCCAGGAAAACAAATAGTAGTTGTTTTCCAATTTACATTTCCTTGACCCTTAGCAACATCTTGCTACTTTTGGGGTATGAGTACAATCATTATTTCCGAATATACCTTTATATTTTATCGAACTCATTTTATCTCCAACAATCATTTTAAGTGAGTTTCACACATGAAACTTTTTATTGAGTCATGTGTTTTCTTGGTAGTCTACAAAACCGAGAATTCAACTCTAGCAAAAAGGAGAACCTTTTTTGAACTTTTTATCTTTCCTCTTCTTGGGTGCATTTCATTCCGTGTGAATTAGAAGTCCAATATCAAATTTAAGCCTTTAATAATTTTTCAGGAATCATAACACAAAAAGACAAATTTTCTTGTATATTAATAAAAATAAATATTCACACTGTCATATGTCACATCACTTGATGCACTTTGAATTGTTAGGGGCAATTGAATATTCAATTAAGGTCATAATATAAATTTACCAATGCTTATTACAATTCAATTTTGTAATTAGAGGAAACATAAGCACCTTCAAAAAGACATATTTAACATGTTTAAAAAGGAAAGTTATATTTTTAAAAATAATTGTCTTTTCTTTCACAATTAATTTATTAAATTAAACACAAACATAAATCAAAGGATAAAAATTAAACTCCATGTTTGTATTTTTTGAAATATATTTTGATTAAAATATTTGCAAATAAAATTAAATTGAACATAAGTTAGTTAGAATATAAGATTGAACTTTTTGCTCGTTTTCGTATATTATTATGATATTATGTATCTGTAAAATGATGACGCAAAAAGGGAAAAAATAACACAACAAATAAACCCATATTAAAAAATAAAAAACACATTTTAACATTATATCATTATAAAGCATCAATTTCTAGCTAATTAATTTCTAAAGTACATAATTTCTTGCAAATTATGATAAATGTTTTGTGGTGTACTTTTTTAAATGTATTGAGCAGTTGTGCTTGCAAAAAATTTATTATCATAATCATTTGTGATATTATAGTTATTTTTATTATTCAAATATATGTTAATTGATAAATGTTATGATCATTTTTAGAAATAAATGAGATGTTATTAAATTGAATATCAATTTGCACATAAAATAAGTTAATACCCAAATTCAACTCATTTAAAGTGTAATTGTTATATACGATCATTATGTATGGGCAAAGCCATTATATATTCACAAACACAAACATATACAAAAATATATATATAATCACAAACATTTGAAACTCTACCATATAACATAAAATTGTAATTAATTATAAGAATATATTAATTTAAAATAATTTTAATTTTAATATAAACACATTGAATAGTGGTGGTTACAAAAAAAATACATTTTCATTCATGTTGTCATGGTCATTGACCAAAATAAGTGAACTTTTATTAAATTGAGCATCGATAAGCTATGCTAGCATTCAATTCATTTGAAGTGTAATTCTCGCATTGGATACTATGCATTTTTAAAATCATCATATAATTTATTTGTATCAAGTTATTCTGATAAAAGTTTTTTATGTTTAAGAATTTATAGACATACAAACATAAAGAAACAAACCAATACATTACATAAATAAAAACAAATACATCTAAAATTCTACCATCACAAGACATGGATTTGTTACTAATTAACAATATATCTTTGTTAAAAATACTTCTCAAAGATGCATTGAATAGTGATACTTACAAAAAATCCATAACCATTCATGATGTTATGGTCATTTGAAAAAATAAATGAAATTTTGTTAAACTAATTTCTAATTTGAACATGTATAGTTTAATACACATTCAATTAATTGGGATTATAATTCTTACATATTATATTTTCTGTGTGTAAATCATCATAGAGGTGATTTGTATCAAGTCAATAGAAAATTTGGGCAATGGACTTCCATATGGGATATTCTAATGAAATACTTTCTTGTGTTCTAAAATTATACACATAACAAGAGCATAAAGAGACAAACACATACATTTCATAAAATAAAAACACAAACATTTAAAATTTTATCATCCTAAAACATCAACCTATAACTAATTATAAAAAACATAGTAATTAAAAACACTTATAAAGAATATTGTGCATTGAATAGTGGTGCTTATAAAAATTCCAATTCATTAATGATGTTGAAAAAAGAAGATTTTATCAAATTAAACAACAATTTAAATATTAATAAGTTAATTCACACGTTCTACTCATTCTAAAAGTAATTATTGTGTATGATATTACATATGTGTAAATATATTATACCCAAACAAACAATCACAGGCAAACAAAAGCGCAAAAAAATACATAGCATAAAATAAAACCACATACATTTAAAATTCTATCATCAGAAAACATCCATTTGTATATTAATTTTTAAATTTTATGTTTATTTTGTTTGATATATTTTTAATTTTACATTGAGTGATTGTGGTTAACAGAATATGCATGCTCATAGTCACCTGTGATGTTCTGATTATTTGTATTTTTTAAAAGTATATATTGAGAATTGAGGCTTCTGTGATCCATCATATTTGTAAAAAGAGCTTCGGCGTAAATCACATAAAAAGATTATTGTCAACGCATTTCGAACCAACTAGTGTGGTTCATCGTCAGGACAAGTTGAAGAACAGATCAGGCTTTAGCAATTTAAATAGGCTGAGCAGAGACTCTAACGGCTACAAAAGAGCTGTATAACAGCTATATTTGACTCTGGGACCAAGGCCAAGAATAAATTTAATCTTATTTGTTATATTATTATTTTAATTCTAGAGATGAGAGAAATTAGGTAAGTTTAATAAATTAGCGAATATTATCCCAAGAAATTTGTTAAATGAATTAATGGTTATTTACAACTTTGAATGGTTTCTTTTGACTGATAATATAAGCTATATAACTTAATAAAGGAGTAATTTACATTAAATATTCTAATAATAATAAGATAATAATATTATATTTGGGTTAGATGAATAAATAAATTTAATCTTATTTGTTATATTGTTATTATAATTCTAGAGATGAGAGAAATTAGGTAAGTTTAATAAATTAGCGAATATTATCCCAAGAAATTTGTTTAAATGAATTAATGGTTATTTACAACTTTGAATGGTTTCTTTTTAATAAATGAGTAATTTACATTAAATATATTAATAAATCTAATAATAATAAGATAATAATATTATATTTAGGTTAGATGAATAAGCTAATATTATCAAAGGAGATTCACTTGCTTAAATAACATAATATTGATGGTTATTTTACTATTAAATTATTAATGTTTAAATGATTTATTCATAATGACTAATTTGAGATATATAAATACTTCTTTTTTAAGCTATTATTTAAATAAATATGTTTTAATTAATGATGGTTAGTTGACTAGTAAGGGAGAAATAATATAATTAATTTCTAGGACTACCACATGTGTATATATCTAAGTTATCATTAAGCCCCTAGATTTTTTTTGGTAGCTATCATAAATAAAAAATAATATTAGACTCAAAATACATCGTAATTTAATAATAACCCAATAAATCAAACTACTAAAACCAGACCAGGACCTTTATTAGAGATACAAATAAAAGAGAATAATGCATAAGAACAAGCTAGACTTAAAAAGACCGGAGGAACCTGCATAAAAAGGGAAGAACGCAACGCTGCCTACGACACACTCGAAAAGACAAAACCCGAAGAAAGCACCCAGGCTGAGCAGAGGGGCGGGGGGGGAGGAAGAAACCCTAAGATGACAGCGCAGGGATCCAACTTCTACTTACCTTCCACCCATCATCTCTGTTGAGATTGACAGGTCTTCGTTCAATTTCAATGGCTTCCCTTAACTTGCGATGATGAAACCAATCCACCCGGGCAATGACTTTGGCCTCCTCAATGGAGACATGATGTTTAGTCTTGTCCACATGCTCTGCTAAAGCTGAGGACTTTATTCTTCCATGCCTCAGGTCCGCTACATGCTCACAAATTCTCTGTTGGATGGAGCGCCCTGTTTCCCCTATATAAGGGGTCCCACACGAGCAAGGAATCAAATAGACGCCTTTCATGTCTTTGGGGTTGACCGGATCCTTTACCGACCTCAGCGAATTACGAATGGTTCTAAGGGGCCTGAAGGTTGAGGGAATATCAAACTTTCTAAGGATCCGAGCAATCCTATCAGTGGTCGCTTGGATATATGGAAGATGGACACCTGGATGGCGTTCCTTAGGCTCTTTTTTAATAAACACATTTTTGGAAGCTGTAAGGAAAGCCTTCCGACCAAGGTGCCTGCTATATCCGTTTTCCACAAAGACATCAAGGAGGTGGGTTCTCTCTCCGTCCAGGCTTTCCTTATCCGAGATCCTGAGGGCACGCGTAGCCAAGGTGTTAAGAACACCCATCTTCTGAGTAGGGAAATGATGGGAATCTGCGTGGAGATACTGCTCTGTGTGGGTCTTCTTACGGAACACGGCGTGGGATCTGCCTCGAGCCATTCGGATCTGCCTCATCGTGAGCGTAATCCAGTGATGGTTTTGGCTGGGAGAGTGCAGCCTCATCTCAATGGCAATGAGGAGGCTGCCTCTGCTCCCTCTCTAAGCGGATGTGCTTCTCTCTGCTCGGGTGACCTATCTGTTAACATCGTTTTAGACGCTGGCCTGGATAGTGAGGTGGCTCGTACGCTAAGTCCCGAGGGAGCGGGAAGCTTGGTTGACATCAGCTCTGTAGACAGGAGCGCAGACGGGTCTGTTCCCTCGCTGGCAATGGCGGATCTCAGCCCCCGTGGCCCGATAGTTCAGGACCAATATGCGCCCTCGGGATCTGGCTCGCCCGCGGCAGCTGCTGTGTGTACCGATTTGGTGTCATCAAGCAGTGTGTCGCTTAAGCGTAACCAAATGCCCTGTCTCGGAGATCCTACAAGCGGTTGGATTCCTGCCTTCGTGGAAGAACGGTTAGCGGGTAGTGGCGGTTGTTCAAAACGCTCGGACGTGGCAGCGATGGGTAATAAAGCGGAGAAGGTAAGTATCGACTCCCTCTTAGGGTTAGTTAGTCTTAGTCATAATTCGGGGGAGCTAGTTAACGCTATTATGCATAGCAATGAATCGAATAGCGCTATGATAAATTCACATAAAAAGAAAGCGGGGTACGGTGAGAATAAGAATAGCAGTAATAATAAGATAAAAAACAAGATCAATATAAATGGGGGCGTTACTATTAAAGATTTACATAATGACTATTATAATATCTCTAAGAAATACAAATCATGTATTAGTAATAACGGTAATAAGAATATGAATATTAGAGATAGCCTATATAATAATAATATTAATTATAATAATAGAGTTAATAACTCTCACGAGTTGAAGAACATTAATAAAGAGATTAGTATAGAGATTGATAATGGGAATATATCTCTCAATAATATTATGCTTGATAATAGTAGTTATAATAGTAGTTATAATAAGGTAGTTAATTATTCACACAATTCTAATAATGAGTCTCATAAACACATTATTAAAGAGATAGATAATGAAGAAAAAATGATTCCTATTAATAATAAGTTTGACAATAACAACAAAATTGATATTAATAATAGGATTCCTAACGAAAGCTGTAATATTATGGATGATAATATAGGGGAGTCTAATTTGACTATAATATGTCAAGATGGCATTAAGGGTCCTGGCAGTGCTATCGTGCAAGAGGACCTTTGCAAAAAGGTCTCTCCCCCCTCGTCTTCTCGGAATAGTAAGGTGGTCAACCTCTCTAGCTATTCCTTCTCCCCGTCGGTTTTTGGTCTTCTTAGCAAGGGCTTAAACTTTGCCCTTGCCCCTAGGAAAATCCCTGTAGATGACATTATTTGTGATGTGGAGCACGGAATTAGAGATCTTCCTGATAATATTAAGGACACCATCAGACAGGATTGTGCTATGGTCCTTAGGAAGGCTAAGCCTCCTCGAAGGAACCTTGGTAAAGAAGAGTTCGATGCCTTAAAGTCCTTAAATCAGAATGAAGATATAGTGGTCCTTAAAGCGGACAAAGGAGGGGCCACGGTCATCCTCAACAAAGAGGATTACCGTAAGAAAATGTTAGATCATCTTCACAACAGTGGCAGTTACATGAAACTTGCCAAGAACCCTCTGAAGAAAATCTCTAAGACAGTGGCTCATGGCATCAAGTCGAGCAGCTCTGTGGGGGCCCTGTCCCGTAAGCTCATTGAGAGCAATCCTATCGCTCCTAGAATTTATGGGGTGCCTAAAATTCACAAGGAAGGAGTCCCTCTGAGACCTATTGTCAACACCATCGGGGGTCCAACCTACCTTCTAGCTAAGTTTCTGGCTCTTAAGCTGAAGCCCCTTGTTGGCCGTACTGAGTCATTCGTGAAGGACTCTGCATCCTTCATCTTGGATCTCAAGGATATTAGGCTGGACCCGGAGGACATTCTGGTCAGCTTTGATGTGGTCTCCTTGTACACGTGCATTCCCATTAAAGAAGCCATGGAAGTGATATACCGCCTAACAGATCCGGACACCGCACATCTTGTTGAGGTATGTCTCACTTCCACATTCTTCTGTTTTGAAGGGGAGTTCTATGAGTAGACCTGTGGTGTTGCCATGGGTTCCCCCCTCTCCCCGATCGTGGCTAATCTTTTTATGGAAGATTTCGAAGCCAAGGCTCTTGCCTCGGCCCGTCTCCTTCCTAAGTTGTGGAAAAGATATGTAGATGACACTAATGTCATCTGGCCCCATGGCCATGAGGAGCTTGATTGTTTCCTGGATCATCTTAACGGCCAATCCTCAGCTATTAAGTTCACCATAGAAAAGGAGTTCAATGGCAGCCTCCCTTTCCTGGATATTCTTATTTCTAGGAAGTCGAGCGGCTCTCTCTCCCACACCGTGTTCCGTAAGAAGACCCACACAGAGCAGTATCTCCACGTAGATTCCCATCATTTCCCTGCTCAGAAGATGGGTGTTCTTAACACCTTGGCTACGCGTGCCCTCAAGATCTCGGATAAGGAAAGCCTGGACGGAGAGAGAACCCACCTCCTTGATGTCTTTGTGGAAAACGGATATAGCAGGCACCTTGGTCAGAAGGCTTTCCTTACAGCTTCCAAAAATGCGTTTATTAAAAAAGAGCCTAAGGAACGCCATCCAGGTGTCCATCTTCCATATATCCAAGGGACCACTGATAGGATTGCTCGGATCCTTAGAAAGTTTGATATTCCCTCAACCTTCAGGCCCCTCAAAACCATTCGTAATTCCCTGAGGTCGGTAAAGGATCCGGTCAACCCCAAAGACATGAAAGGGGTCTATTTGATTCCTTGCTCGTGTGGGACCCCTTATATAGGGGAAACAGGGCGCTCCATCCAACAGACAATTTGTGAGCATGCAGCGGACCTGAGGCATGGAAGAATAAAGTCCTCAGCTTTAGCAGAGCATGTGGACAAGACTAAACATCATGTCTGCATTGAGGAGGCGAAAGTCATTGCCAGGGTGGATCGGTTTCATCATCGCAAGTTAAGGGAAGCCATTGAAATTGAACGAAGACCTGTCAATCTCAACAAAGATGATGGGTGGAAGGTAAGTAGAAGTTGGATCCCTGCGCTGTCATCTTAGGGTTTCTTCCTCCCCCCCCGCCCCTCTGCTCAGCCTGGGTGCTTTCTTCGGGTTTTGTCTTTTCGAGTGTGTCGCAGGCAGCGTTGCGTTCTTCTCTTTTTATGCAGGTTCCTCCGGTCTTTTTAAGTCTAGCTTCTTCTTATGCATTATTCTCTTTTATTTGTATCTCTAATAAAGGTCCTGGTCCGGTTTTAGTAGTTTGATTTATTGGGTTATTATTAAATTACGATGTATTTTGAGTCTAAATATTATTTTTTATTTATGATAGCTACCAAAAAATCTAGGGGCTTAATGATAACTTAGATATATACACATGTGGTAGTCCTAGAAATTAATTATATTATTTCTCCTTTACTAGTCAACTAACCATCATTAATTAAAACATATTTATTTAAATAATAGCTTAATAAATAAGTATTTATATATCTCAAATTAGTCATTATGAATAAATCATTTAAACATTAAAATTTAATAGTAAAAATAACCATCAATATTATGTTATTTAAGCAAGTGATCTCCTTTGATAATATTAGCTTATTCATCTAACCTAAATATAATATTATTATCTTATTATTATTAGAATATTTAACGTAAATTACTCCTTTATTAAGTTATATAGCTTATATTATTCAGTCAAAAGAAACCATTCAAAGTTGTAAATAACCTTTAATTCATTTAACAAATTTCTTGAGATAATATTCGCTAATTTATTAAACTTACCTAATTTCTCTCATCTCTAGAATTAAAATAATAATATAACAAATAAGATTAAATTTATTCTTGGCCTTGGTCCCAGAGTCAAATATAGTTGTTATACAGCTCTTTTGTAGCCGTTAGAGTCTCTGCTCAGCCTATTTAAATTGCTAAAGCCTGATCTGTTCTTCAACTTGTCCTGACGATGAACCACACTAGTTGGTTCGAAACGCGTCGACAATAATCTTTTTATGTGATTTACGCCGAAGCTCTTTTTACAAATATGATGGATCACAGAAGCCTCAATTCTACAATTGTTACCCTGCAAGGAAATATTGTATTGTCCATGTTACCCCAAAATCTAGTAGGCCTTGTGAGAGGCCTCACAAGATAAGGGCCATACATTGTTGTAGAAATGAGGTGGATTGCCACTATCACCTCAAAATTCATCATATTTCTCTTTAGTGGAATTAAACAACACAGGAGGCTTCCCATTATTCACCAAAAAGAATTATAGTCTAGAAAACTCAAGGCGACGTGAATGAAAGGCTATGTAAATGTAATTATTCAATGGATAAGGGAATAATTATTTATGTGCGGGAGTAGCATTCCATACACAAATCCCTAAAAGAGGAACTTATGATCTATATTTTTGTGATATAGATCAACAAAGGGATGCCTAGACATACAAGTATCAAGAAAAGGTTTGCAAATGATATAATCAACAAAAGGTGAAGAAAAACCTTCATGGTAAGCCCTAAGTTGAAGCCCTAGCTAAGGGTAGGGTTTTTGTAGAGCAAAAATTACCTATGGAATATTACGTCAACCCTTTTAGGGAACATTTAACCAAAAACCTAATATATTTTGAGTTCCAAGGATAAACAAAGATTAATTCAAGCTAATTAAGCTCCAACATCCATCCAAAAGGTGATAATGTTGAATTAGGCCCTAGTGACTTTCCATAAATGACTTAAAAATATAAATAAGAATAAAAGATAAATGTTTTTATGATTTTTTACCACCACAAGGATTCCTAGTACCTTTTCTTACTTGGGTGTCAGAGAACTTTAATTAATGCTTGGAGTAAGGGGGAAAACCTTAGGTTTCCCCTAATAAAAACTATTTTTTTATGAGGGGAGAAATTAAATAGGGGAAATGTATGTAGGAGCCCACCTATGGTATTCAAGGAAGAAATTTTTTACATGCAATAATCAAGCAATATTTTCCATAAAATATACGCATTTATACATAGAACAAGAAAAACCTTAGCATAATTTTATCACGTGAAAAACATTAAAAATATACAATTACACTTGTAATTATTTCAATCCCAAAAGTACATCTCCAAGACATAAAGCATTCTCCAATAGTAATAGCTCCAAAAATATCACATCTCCACAAGTATTGAGTTGCATATAGGTTCATTCAAGCTCTCTAAACGAGGCCAGAATCAATAAATGATGATGAGAAAATAAAATGGAGTGATCCTATATTTATATTAGGTCAATCACTTCCATTAATTTTTCTAAAAGCCTTATGGCAGACTTAATTTTGAGACAACAAGAAGAAAATAAGACAATAAAATAAGCCATTAATATCCAACACACGTGGGTTGAAATTCCTCCCAAGCATGACGACATGCCCATTCATGGCTAATAAGGCTCAAAAAATGAAAGATAAGGGATATATTCATATCCAACCATCATAATCAACCATGTATTGAGGGTAAGACCTCAAATAAAGCCTCAAAACATCTCCATGTGTCCAAAATCCAGCTCTAGGTGTCTTGTGTCATCTCCATCGACACCATTAAGAAAACTTGGTGTAATCTCTCTCAACTATTGGGGATCCATGAGCTAGTAAAAATCCTCCATAAGCATCCTTGTGGTGATCATCATTATATGGACCATGGAGCTATACATTCCCGTCAAATAGTGTTAAGATCAACCTAGGCACATTTTGGGTCTACCTGGTACATCATCAAGAATATCCAACACTAAGAAAATTGAGATTAATGTTTCATCATGTTATGGTTATTTGAGGTGTCAATTGACTATTGTAATAATCAAAGTTCCCAATGCTTTTTTTATGGATGGGAAACACTACATCTGCAAGGTCATCACTCCTCTCTAGAAATGTAGTGTGGTATGGGAATCATGTGGAGTAAGCATAGAGTGGGTGCACCCTCAACGAATTTTCTAATATATGAAGGACCACCTAAAAAAACCATCTCAAAATCAAGAGAGAGTAACCATTCATTAGATAAAATGGCCATCAATGCATCTTAGTGAACCATACTTGATTGTTAAGGGCATTGTAAGACTTCAAACTGAGATCACTTTCAAATATCTAAATAGACCAAATTTTATAAACGTGTTCCATTCCTTGTTATAGGTGGCTAGGTAATAAACCATATTAGATGCTTCCATCCCCTAAGGAGACATGGCATCTCTAAGGTTAACGTTTTAATTCATATGTGTTTATGATAGTGGTGCCAATGGAGGGTAAATACTTCATTCCTAAGCTCCATCATCATGGGACCAACTAATGGATGTCCATTATTCTGACTGTATAGATTTATGGAGGGAGAAATCATGGATTCACGATTTACCCCTTTCCTTGTCCTACTTTTTCAACCCCTGTAGTGTTCCTTTTACTTCTTTTTGATAAAGCTTTGATATGGAGCATAGCTTCAACGTCCAAGCTTTTCTTTAATTATATAACATTTATTTTCCCCTTAAGGATGAGTTAGTTTCTTACTTAACGGGGTTGGGACATGAAAGGGTTCCTTTGAAATATGATGGAGCATCTAGTGCTTAAGAACTAAGTGATAACTAATGAGGGGGATCGACCTTATGCTAGGATTTTACCCAAATTCTAATTATGTCCTGGCATTATTTTGCATTTTTATCTTTTATTTTTCTTTTGTTGTGGCCATCTTATGATTTTATCTCTCTTATATTTGCATCAACCATTAGGGAAAATTTTTATGACACTAACTCAAGGATGTGGATGTACAGGTGACAAACCCCAATGGACCAATGACAACAAATTTGAAGGATGAATTTGAAATGAAGGAAATTATGAAAGATGTTAAGTATGGGATGGTTGTGGACATGCTACTTCAATCCAATATTTTCAAGTAGTGCCCCTACCATAACCCAAAGGCCTTAAAGGAAATCCCACATGACACAGGAGGTTGATCAAAATAACGTGGTAGTCTTCCTTTCTAGATTACATTCAGTCTGGTTGTGCTTATCGCATATTGCATGCAAGAGGAGGAGTCTTAGGAATGCAATGAAGAGTCACATGTTGGTGTGATCCTTGATATTGTGATGGATTTCTGCAAAGGAAACTTCGGCCATAGGAACGAGATATTTGCACTTTGATCAACGGTGGATAGTGATATCGGACGAGCTATTTACGCAATGTTTAACCACCCTTACAGAGTCGATAAGGAATATAAATTATTGATATATAAATGTTCAGGTCTGATTTTGAATTTAAAGTTCGATCACTTTATGGCCTGATATCCATTGGATATAAGAGGCCATCAAATCTATAGCTTGCGAAACTTCAACTAGCACGCGGTTTAAAATGGCCTTAACTCCCATAGTTAACTATGATCTAAGAGGTTGAATATGAGATCAATGGCTAGGAGCAAGTCTGGGACTTCAGCCATGATCAATAAAATATGTACTCTCCTACCCCCACAGTCACTGATCATTGTCGATCTAACAGATCTATCGATCTGACGATCCAGATCTATTCCTCCACCATTCTTCTTCCGCCATTAATAATAAATGACTATGATTAACATATAAACACTGAGATTTACAGTTAAAGTGTGAAAACAGAGAAAATACCTGGTTAAGTTTCAAAATGCAGATACACAGAGGTAAATAAGAGTCTTCACCAGGATTAACACACAATTGTACATTAAATCAATTTCTTCAATATAATAGTGTTTACAGAGTCTTGACCGTCTCGGCTCAATTATAGAAATGTATCTAACCTCCATCTCAATCTCAAAACCCTATCTATCACTCAACTCTCATCTCTCACTCAAATCTCAACCATCTCAGCTAATCCCTTTCCATTATTTTCTTCTCTTTTATGAGTCAAATCCTATTCTAACTGTACTAACAACTTGATCTTTGTTTTAATCAATATAACAATCAAATCTCTCTTTTTAAGCTCTATTACACTCCTACGCTAACAACTTATTTCTTCTTCTAAACTAAGACATTTTTCTAATTATTACAATAATGAAGTAAATATCATTTTCGAGAGATCCAACCCTCTCTACCAAAACTATCTTTTGACCACTCAAGTCAGTGAAATTCAACTCATTTAGTGACAACATGTGAACAAACCATCACATTGTTGGCTAAGTCCATACGCTCCTACATCAAACTCCCAAGGAAGAAAAGAATCATCCCTCAGACTTTCAGGGTTTACTCCATACTTCTGCAATTCTGTTGTTGTCAACTAACTAGCATCCTCCACTGGTTTTCCTTTACATTTGAGTAGATATTGAAAATAAACATGTCGCCTGGTTCTTTTGGATACTCTTTTCTCCAAAACAGCTTCCACTTCTTTCTTAATTGTCTTCGGCATTTTTTCTTCCTAGTTCAAAGTTTGAACTTCATCTTCTATAGTTTCCTCCTATAGCTTTGTCTATGTCTCTTTGTATGGATACAAATCTGCAACATTAAAGATAGGTGATATTCCAATCCCTTCTAGAAATTCAATTTCATAAGCATTAGTTGAAAAGTTTCTTACAATTCTACATGGTCCTATCTTTTTCATTTTCATTTTATTGTAAGCCTTAGCGGGAAATCTTTCTTTCCTCAAATACACCATACTAAATCTTCCACCTAGAATTCTTTCTCTCTTCTTTCCATATCTACTCCCTGTTTGTATTTTCTACTACATTCTTGCAATCTATCTTTGACATCTTCTTGTAGTCTCTGCATCTGATCTATAAACTCTTCAAAATTTTCACTTCTTGTCTCCTGTTTACCCAAATTTTTTAGCTCATACACACACCTTCGATTCATCCCAAAAACAATCTGAAAAGGACTCATTCCCGTACTTTGGTCTAGAGTGCCATTATAAGCAAACTCAGCCTGAGCTAGTGCTAAATCCCATTGCTTAGGATCTTGATACACTAAACTTCTAAATATGTTTCCCAAGGTTCTATTTACCATTTCGGTCTATCCATATGTTTGAGGATGGTATGCTGAACTAAAACTGAGGTTAGCACCTAGTTTCGTCCAAAGATTTCTCCAGAAATTCCCTACAAACTATGTATCTCTATCAGAGACAATACTTACAGGAAATCCATGTAATATTGCAATTTCTGAAGAAAAAAAAATAGATTAGCAATATGTGTTGCATCACTAGTCTTCTTACATGCAATGAAATGTTCCATCTTGGAAAATCTATCTACCATAACATAAATGGAATCTTTCCCCCTTTGAGTTTTAGGTAACCCCAAAAAAAATCCATGCTAACTGCATCCCATGGTCGGTCTGGTATTGGAAATGGCAAGTACAATCCTGTATTATGGCTTCTCCCTTTAGCATGTTTACATATCCTGCACTTCTCAACAAATCTCTTAACGTCAGTCTGCATCTTTGGCCAATAGTAAAAAGTATTTACCTAAGCAAAGGTTTTGTCTTGTCTAAAGTGACCAGATAATCCTCCACTGTGTTTCTCCTTTATTATGTTTTCCCTCATAGAACATTTGGGAATGCACAACTTTTTGCCTTTAAAAAATAAACCTCCTTGTATAAGATAATCTAACCACTGACTTCTGTTGTGAACTATTGGATTTTGTACTGCTGTATAAATATCTTTGAAATCTGCATTATCTTTATACATTTCAACCATTTCTTCAAATCCTACAACCCAACTTTTAATTCTTGCACAATGAAATTTACCCTGTTGTTGTGTTGTACAACAACCCCCTCATTTCTATAAACTTTTACACAAAATTTTATTAAGAAATGGGTCCCTTTTTAAATAAACTTAGTTAGATTTGTGAGTTGATGAATAAAACTGGTATTGACCTCATTACAAAAAAAAACTTTATCAAAAGGCTCGATGTAAATAATTCATTTTATAAAGCCTTCAGAGATTGCACATTACAATGACAAAGGGACACACACAAACAAAAAACTCATCAACTTCTGATCCAATGAAGGAAATCGCATATCGCAATGACAAAGGAACACACACAAACAAATAACTCATCAAATCCTCTGATCCGATGAAGGAAATTACAATCGGCAATCGGACATGTTCGTTAACAAAGGGATAAAGCAAGCTAAACCTCAATTGTGATCAATCAATTGGGTGCGAATCTCAAGAGGGAAACAAACGCTAAAACAGTTTGCATGCATAGTACTCCGCTTTATTATAATATTACTTTTCGGCAATCAGAGATATTCGTTGCAAGTCATAAAGCCTCTCCCTTTGAAACTCCCGATTGTGATTTGTGATTTATCGTTGATCGTCGATCGACGACATCCGAAGCACGCTTGAGATAATCATTTGGCATATGATTGATGAGATGGGTATTTATGGTATTTATTCACCATGATTGGCAGTTCGAACGGCTATTAAATTTTTCAGTTAAGAGTAAATCCTTTAAAATATTTCATTCGTGGTAATTTTTAACTACATTTGATTTATCATATGAAAATCACCATAATTCTGTTCATTTTCATATTGGCTTTTGGTGGCAATATCTTTGTGTTGCGATTTGCAATTGCCTGTGTAGAGTTCCTTTGAATCCATGAATCTAGAGAAGATGGGAAATAAATCTCAGAAGGCCAAAACAACTCATGCAACCAAAGAACTAGGACCAAATAAGAAGGGATTAATATCAGATACAACATGTCTCGGTTTGGGAGATGCTAGCTGGGAAAGCATTTATAATTTGATAGAAGAAGAGGAGCTGGAGGAATTATAAGAGAAAGCCACAACCTATTCAACTAACAAGTCAGAGGGAACCCTCAAAGAGTTTTCATGTTCATACCTTCACAGGATAGCAGCGCAAGCCAAAATTTTGCCATACACTGATGTGGTTAGATGGGTTGTTGAGAAAATCCCAACTTTAGATAGAACATTTTCCACGGCAGATCGAAGGATATTCGACTCATTCAAGCCTAAAGATCTCAGCCAAATGTACCATCTACCTCCACTCGAGAAACGATACAACAAGGAATTCCTAGAAGCATTTCCAAAGGAAAATGACTTGGAGTCGGACATGATAAAAAAATGGAGGCATTTCCCAAAGAAACATAAGCACGAGTCATCGAGTAAGTATTTTGTCGACTCATTAGCTTCTCCTTGTTGCTATGCTAGAGCTATGATGTGTAGACTGTGGTGACAACATGATTCTGCAAAATTCACTATAAATATGGTCCTGTTAATAGAAGCTACAATTAATGGTAATGTTATGGATTAGGAAAATATTTTGTCTGATAGACTAGCCACTGAGATATTAGAATACAAAAGGAATGCATATAAAACTTCCTGGATCATTCCTCCTTTTTACTACAGTGCATATATTCTGGATATTATATGTTTTAATTCAGAATATCTAGTACTTGAATGGAAGTTGACTTCCCAAGAACAGAATCCTATTCATATTTATCACAAACAGTTATGGAAGACACATTATAAGAATCTCCTGTATAGAATTTGCAATGGTTTTTTTTTACCTGTATTTTATTCTATTTTCAATAAGCTTGCCCCCAGGATATCCCAAGAAGTAGAAATTGATCTAACAATAGTAGGTAGTTGGTTCAGAGAGGAGAAATTTACCTATGTGAGGCTTTTCGGCAATCTCACTAAAATCCATGTTCTCTCTCTATATGTTCCTGATAAATTGTTAGCACGGAAATTGGCATATCGGATAACAGTCGAAGGGACATCAAGAACCCTTAGGGATTCCAAGAAAGAGATGTGGCCTATATTCCCCCTAAAATGTGGAATTTTTACTTTACATGATTACAAGCATGCAGAGAAAGAGGTAAAGAAGATTCATATGTTGAATCTTGCCACCATTTTGAATAGGAAATACGACCCAAGAAAGGTTGCCCATAACATTACATCTCAAGCTAAACTTGCCAAATTCGATCATGAAGCAGATGAATTTGATGATTTATTTTCTTCAGCCGAAACATTTTTTAGGTTAAAGGATTGGCTAGGATCGGGTATGAAGAAGAGGGGCTAGAAACGTTCAATAGGCTTAGAGCCCAGAGGTTTCAAACTCTGCCTTTGGACCTCTTAACTACAACCCCTACGGTTTAGCGACATAGTCAAAGCGAACAAAAAGAAGCCGACAAGACTCTTGTAGTGGAAAAGATTCCCGAAAAAGAAAAATTGCCAAAGCAGGAGCAAGGACAAGGGAAAAGTGGTGAATTCATTGATTCAAGCATTTATGTTGATCCTAAAATGATCAAAGAATGACAACAATTTGACTCTTGTTGGGCTAATTTATTGACTAAATTAACACAAGTATTTAATTATCAATCCGGGTTTGTAAAACTTGGAGGAAAATCCACTGTATATGGACATCAGAGATAATCAAGTTTAGAAGACAAAATTTGAAAACTAAAGAAATGCATATTACAAATATAAACCTATTTTAACAATTTCTAATTCACTTATGTAATATATGAGGGAAGAGGCTCCTAACTTAGGAGAACTAGGTTGTTCTTCCCTACAATACTACATTCATGAAGATAAATCTAAGAGCACTAATTAACAATGGTTTATGATGCAGAAGATGTAGAAGAAGATGCTCCTAACTAAGGAGGTCCATATTGTCCCTCTTCACAATCCTACTATATCACAATCACCATTGCTTCAAACCAGAAATGCATAAATAACTTCAAATAAGAAAAGGAGAATAAAATTGAGTTTTAGTTCAAGATCAAATAGAAGGAGAATTTAACTTAAATTCTTGTGTGTCCCTTCATATGTAGATTAGAATTAAACCAATATTCATTCAGCAATCATCACACATCTAAATACATTTGAAACAAAAACTAGTATATGAAAACTATGAAAATTAAACCAAGAAGTGTACTTAGCTTGGTGTGGGGGCCCTCCACCCTTG
>APFE030001304.1:98963-112883 GCA_000404065.3 Pinus taeda | reverse complement strand
CTCTCCCTTGCTTATCTTCAAGCATGTCCTCATGCTTGCCTTTGTCTCATTGATCTTCTGCCTCTGTATGCTGACCTCCCTTGCTGTTATACCAATGGCTCTGTCCCTTGAATATTTCTCTTGAGCTACCTGTAAAAGGATATCTATGCTTTCATATACTTCTTCTCTTTTCTTGTGGATGACTTTCTTTGCCAATATATCATTCTGGATGAGCGGCTTTAGAGAAGACAACAAATAAAACTTGAATTTGGCAACACATTCTGACATAGGATCCATGTCCCTCTCAAATCAACAATTTTACTCAAGGCATCCAATATCCAGTTTCCCTTACATCTCATTAAAAGAAGCAATTTTTTTTATGTCTAGGCATTCACTCTCAATTTAGCCACTGATTTATCCATGCAATCTGCAAAATATGGGTTGGAAGAACCATAAAAATATCCCAAATAAAAATGAATTTGAGAAAAGTGCCCACATAGAGTCTAATTAGGCTTGTTCTGAAGAAAACCCATGTTTTCATTTTTCAAATTTAATTTTCATTTGCCCAGAAACAGTAATGAAAAATAGTAGTTTCTTAACAATTTCGAATTTTGAGTTTGGATGAAACACTCCTCTTTGTCCCTCAAAAATCGAATTTGATTTCTGGAAATGAATTTGTAGAATCTTTTGCTTCTATTTTTCTACTGTACAACTCTCCCCATTCTGAAAGTTCAAAGTCTACATTCTGTTCAAAATTAACCCTATGCACACCCTTGCTCTTGTAATTCTGAGGCTTGCTTCCATATTGCATTAGATATAAATTTATATGCACATTTAGATTCACATGTATGGTCTTTTGAAATACTTATAATTTTAAAATGACCGCCTTGGTCATATTTAAAATTATTTCCATATTTAATATTTGAAATGTATGTGCAGGTTTCAACTTTTTTAAATCCTCACTTTGATCCATTTTTGCTTCTAAGGAAAAATACTTAGGGTTAGGGTTATGAAATGAGAATATGGAATATATGAATATAGGTAAATAGAGAATGATATTTAGGGTTATGAAATGTTAGGGTTATGGAATGAATGTAAGATGTACATATGTACATTGAATTAGGTATAGGGTAAATGTAGAATGAAAATGTAGGATGGACATAGGCTAATGGGTATAGAATGAGGAAAACGTGATGAATATAAAATATGCATTCAGGTATTAACTCAATTTTAACAAAGTCTACAAATTTCTACAAAAATTTGAATTCACAAGAGCAAAATTTTGTACTTACGATTCGTGTACTTCCCTGTAGTATTGGATGAATGTTGTTGTTCTTTAACAAGATTGGATGAGGTTGTCTTGATCAAATATCGTAGATAGATAGAGCTTATTTATGATTTCTATTCTAGCATCCTTCATTGATTCTGGTACATTGCTTGTTGATGTCGTTCAGGTCCCTCTGCAATTGATTCATGATAACTCAGGTCCCTTCTGTCATGTACATTTTTATGCAATATATACATGTTTTTGCTAACATTTCAGGTCCCTCTGCAATTGATTTCAAACATATTTCAGGTCCCAACTGCCAACAATACAAGTTCCGTTGTCAATGCAGCTGCATAACTAAGTTTCTTTTTGTGAACCTTCCCCCTTGCTGATGGGAAGACTTGTCCTCAAGTCTTCTTTATTTTGGAGGATGATTCCTGCAAACTCAAACTGAAGAAATGGTAAAACAAAATAGAGAATTCATATTGGCCAAACAAGTTTGGTTTTCCAATATGAATTCGAGTTTGTATTGTGCCACTTTCGTGGATTTTCACAACCAAACTCCTTTATTATTTTTGATCTTTTTCTATATTTTTTATGTTTTTCCTTTTCTAAATGGAGGTGGGGTTTAATGGAGTAGGGATGTATGAAAAGCTTATGGAAATAGGTTATATTGAAGTCATGATGTAGTAGTAAGGCTGGACTTCAACATGCTTGGTCGTGGAGCTTAACATACGGTATGGATGATGAACAATATGAATTCAAATCATGAACAGATGATGATGATCAAATCATAAACAATATGAATCCAATATGAAAGGCTTCTTTGAAGATTGATGTGACTTGACGTTGTATTGAACTTGACTGCTTCTTCTAATGATTATCTTCATGTATTTTTGCCTTGATCTCGATCATGTTGTAGGGTTTGTGGATGTTGTTGGTCAACATTGAAGAGCAAGCTTCAAGAGTTTGAGTTTCATTGAATGAACTCAACATCAGGTGTATCTTCACTTTTCTTTGACTTGAACATTTGTATTCATATTCTGAAATATGAATTTTGATTTGGAAAATTACTTCATCCATGGAATTCACTCCTTCATTCTTCATATGACCTGCAAAAACATAGCACTTGCCTGCAATACAACATTAGATGATGGAGGAAGAGAGGTGTACAGTCTATATTCTTCCAATAAACATGTAAATCATTACAAGAATTGCTTAGAAAACAAGTCCAGATATGATAGACAAACATAATGCATTTATTGACCCCTTTGAGGAATGGTGGCCAGCCTAGACCTCCTAGCGGTATTTTGTTTACAAAATATTCGTTTGATATCCTATTAGAGTGATTCCAAAGCCAAGTTGAAGTGAATTCATATGGCTACCTCCTGTATAAACAGGTTTTCAAAATGATATAAAATGATATGGTAAAAATTATAAGGAGTGCCATGTTTGATAGAGCTGTTTGTTAATTTTTAACTAGACCAACAGTCACTATTTGAAGCGTAACTTTTTCGATAAAGATCAGATCAATGTGATTCCACTTGAAGATTAAAGTAGATTCAGTTTTATATTTCCAGTAGAAACAAGTTTTAAAAATTCTTAGGCTTGATATCACAAAATTGGTGATGAACAGACCTAGGAGGCAGAGTTTTGCTATATTGTTTTGAAGACATGAAGTCATTAAATGTGGCATAACTTTTTCATTTCACCTCCAAATGGGATGATTAAAATTGTGTCTTAAACTAGACTTGAATATATATCTCCCATATAAACAGATTTTGAAAATAAGATGGTTAGGTATGTCAAATATGCCAATGAACAGTCAAGACCTAGAATTGTCACCTTGCAGATTTGTCGACAAGCAGTTAGTATTTCAAGAATAACTTTTTCATATGATACCTGATTGAAGTGATTCAAATTGATTTGGAAACTAGATTCCAAGGGCTATCTTCCCTATGAATTTCAGTTAAAAATGTTTCCATTAGACACTTCAAATATAGGCTGTACTAACTCTGTTTTGAACATTTCACTTGAGACCTAGTTTTGATTTTGATCACATTTTTATTGTGATATAAATTGAAAACTTCAAAATGGATTCTAAAACTAGATTTCAAGAGATATGTAAAATAAACCATGATTTCAAAATGATCCTATATGGTTACCCAAAATAGGATTGGTCTTATTGCATTTTGCCATGTAGTCCTTTCAAATGAATATTGAACAATGATTTGAAGAAATTGTTTGAAACAAATTTATTATGGAAGTCTTATTGTGAATTCATTCTACTTGTTTATTTATTCTATTCTATCCTATTCTATTTTAGAAAAACAATTTATTCTCTCAAGTATAAGAGAATTTCCAGTGCATCCATTTTCGTAACAAGATCATAAGTAAACTCATATCCAAATTTGAAAAATATACTTTAATGAATGTTTGGACATGACAATTTATTTGATCATAAAGACTTGATGAGAAAGAATGTTGAAGAATGGAGTAGTGTTGTGAGATAATGACTAATTGAAACCAAGTTTTAAGATGATCTTTGTTTGCTTGGTTCTCATTAATTGTCATAGCACAAAACTCTTCTTGTGCTACTTGTTCAAAATCTTGTATGCACAAGGGATCGTGTGATATACTTGCTAGAAATTCTTCAATTTCTGGCTCTAATGTTTGATCTTCATTGCCCATGATCCTTGATTCATTCACCTCCTCACAAAGGTAGCTAGAAGAAAGTTCTAGATTCTCTTCTTGTGGATCATCTTCATGGATGTTTTGTTGCTCTTCTATCCTTTGACATAAAGATTCAATCCTAGTGAGCATTCTAAATTGAGGACAAGGACTTGAAAATAGTTTTGTGGTAGCATTCCCTCCTTCTCTAAATGATTTCTTTAACATCATTCTTTAGATCTTGTCTTGCAAATGGATTTTGTAGTTATTTTTTTATTTTATGTTTTTGTTGGGGGTTTGTTTTGGGAAATCTAATTCTAGGATCTCTATTTCTAAGCATAAAGAAACATAACTAAGAGAAATGCATACTAACTAAATTTTTAGTGTTTTTGTGTACCTTCTATTTGACTATACTGATAATTACCTCCCCGGCAACGGCGCCAAAATGTTGGGCTAATTTATTGACTAAATTAACACAAGTATTTAATTATCAATCCGGGTTTGTAAAACTTGGAGGCAAATCCACTGTATATGGACATCAGATATAATCAAGTTTAGAAGACAAAATTTGAATATTTAAAGAAATGCATATTACAAATATAAACCTATTTTAACAATTTCTAATTCATTTATGTAATATATGAGGGAAGAGGCTCCTAACTTAGGAGAACCAGGTTGTCCTTCCCTACAATACTACTTTCATGAAGATAAATATAAGAGCACTAATTAACAATGGCTTATGATGAAGAAGATGTAAAAGAAGAGGCTCCTAACTAAGGAGGTCCAGATTGTCCTTCTTCACAATCATACTATATCACAATCACCATTGCTTCAAACCAGAAATGCAGAAATAACTTCAAATGAGAAATGGAGAATGAAATTCAGTTTTAGTTCAAGATCAAATAGAAGGGGAATTTAACTTAAATTCCTTTGTGTCCCTTCATATGTAGATTAGAATTAAACCAATATTCATTCAGCAATCATCACACATCTAAATACATTTGAAACAAAAACTAGTATATGAAAACTATGAAAATTAAACCAAGAAGTGTACTTAGCTTGGTGTGGGGGCCCTCCACCCTTGCTTTGCACACTTGAAGAAATCTCAGCTACAACAACTTTAGTAGATCAACCAAGCATGAACAACAAATTGGAATGAAACAAGTTCTTCAATTTAGCTCACAACTCAAATTATACAGAAGTTACATACAAATTCCATTACAAAAGCCATCAAAGTCTTGGCTTTAAATAGAGGTTTAATGAAACAAACTGATCTATATTATCTCTAACACTCATATCTACTCATATCCACCTATATAGGTCGAACTCATCCAATTCATCCCAAGAAATATGGTCAATCCCATAAAATCTCAAAACTTCCCTATTTCCTAGGGATTTTCTGGTGACTAGTCATGTTTGACCAGCCTTGACCGGGCCTAATAAAGCTTGCTCTAGCCGAACCAAGTGGAGTTAGCTTAGTCCTAGTTCCCAAGTTGTCCATCCATGCATCAAACTTGAGCCCAAGTGTCCTGCAAACATGTCATCCACATAACTATTACGGGAATTTCTGATTCAGTCCAAAATTGCACTTGAAACTCAATTTTCATAAAAACTTCTAGAAATTGCAAAATTAAAATTAAACACCTGAATATGCATAAAATACATCAAAATGAGATGGATGTGATGGAAAATGGATGGAAAATATAAGGATTAAGTAGGTTTCCCTAAGCAAAAATAGACCAAAACTGAGGCCCAACAACTCTATCATTAGTAATACTGAGAGCCTACAAGGATTCAGCACACCTAAGGTGACAATTGGTCAGAAATCAGTAATCAATATAGTTCTGACTGAAGGAACTAGCGGCCCACCCATAACTCAAAAGGATGTAAAAATAATCCCTGAGAATCCATCCAATGAAATTGTTTTACATGTAGAAGAAATAACACCCTTGGATGTCTTCTACAGCCCTAAGCATAGGATTGTAATAAAAAGACAAAGGAAAAAGAGGAAAGTTGGTCAATCTCCTCTTTTGACTTTACAAATGGAAATAACAAACGTGGTATGGAGAGAAGAATTCAATCCTTCTGAAGATCTCACTAAACTTTCTCAATATGCTGGAGCATACACAACGACTACAATAGACAAAGCATTGGAGGTCAGTAACTTACTCAAGGAAAAGGACCAAGCAATCATTTTGCTGGAAACATAGGTACAAGAGAAGTAGCAGAAGATAGAGTAGTTGGAACAATAGTTAGCAGCCCAAAGGTAGTCAAATGATCAATTGAACAAGCAATTGCTCAAAGAAAAACAAAGGATTGATCAAAATGCAATTCAGAAACAATATGAACTATCCCAAGAATTGAGCAAGCTGCGATAATTAAATAAATAGTTGAGTAGATCAAAAGAAGAATAGATCACTCAAATATCACTGCAAATAGATAGATTCAAAGAATATCCCAAAGTGGGAGAATTCAAATCAGAGGCTCTACAAATTACCAAAGAATTTTCTAATCAGTTGAGCCTATTATGTCATAACATCTCACTCATTCTTCCCCTATGTGAAATTTCATCATCTATGATTGATAAATCAGTTGATGCGAGTCAAAAATTGGAGCAAGCAGATGAAAGATTAACATATTTTTTCTCTTGGTAAGAAACCAAACAAGGAAAAGCTGTTAATCTACCACAAATTCTGGAATCACATAGAGAAGTTCTATTCACTGAATGACAATCTCAACTAATGAAAGTGGAAAGGGTGACATCAAGATGCAGATCGACAACAAGAAATCTGGTTGAATTGATTAATGATACTCTTTATTTTTCAAATTTAATTACAATGTTCTCCAAGGAAACTTCCATCAATGAAAGCATTAGAACAGACATGGAAACAAGAGCTGGAGCAGAGGAAAATATTGATTGCAAGTATTCAAACTTTGACATGGGAAACCTTTTGGTTTTTCTGTGTTAAACCACATAGTCAACGGACAATGATGTAATGTCTCACCGATGCAATTGGTCATATGATTCCCGAACTTACCAATGCCACATACACTACTCAATTACACTCAAACATGAGTCATCTGCCAAAACTTCAACCGATGCTAGCCATTTGTCAGCTCAAGTCACGAGATGATCAGCCAATGCAATGAACCATTCTGATCGATTGCAACATGCCTATTTTGAGAAGATTTTCACATTTTTGTGATTTGGTTATACCATCACATAACACATTTATTTCATAGTTTGTTTGTTTAATAGTATTTATAGACACTTTCATGTTTTTAGACAGAGTCCTCAAATTTTTGTACTAAGACTTGGATCAGAATTTTCACTACTATGCTTCCGATATATTTATTTTTATAAAAACTGGACCGGAATTCTGAGTTTTGATGAAGAATACTTTTATGTAATATGCACTATTGCTTCCTGTAAAAGAATTTCCAAGTTGAAAGGTGGGATATGAACGCAATTCATATTGGAGGAGACTCAAAGACATATGGTACTACTATCTATGTTTTTTCTTCATACTTTTATGTGAATCAACGTTTATTCATTTTGCTATGATTGATATATGTATATGTTTTCACATCAATTCTTCGACTTATCACTATTGAATGTTTAAGAGTTGTTATTTTTCATACATATGTATGTCAATGATATATAAAGATTAGTGTGATAACGTTTTAATTATTACTTTGTTCAACTACTTGAACAAAGTAATTATCATTTGAATAAATATTTTTGTTTATAAGTAGAGTCATCTATATGCCTACTTGTCAATAAGAATCACAAAAAATTGCACTAAGAGAAAGACTTCCCGGGATAGATTAGTTATTTATATTGTTGCATTTTAGAATAAATCATCCATCATTCCCATTAGATATTAGAAAATCAATCACTTATCCATCCCATTTATAAATCATTGGGAAAATGGTCCCGTTATATCCAATCAGAGCCACCACACCAAAAGGAAAAGGAGCTGCCTTTAAGGTCTAGACCGAGTGCTTTTCCCTGATGTTGATGCAGCGATCTTCGAGGCATCAACATTTTTGGTGCTAGAAGGAGGGCATGAACTGTGAATGGCGAGAAAACCCAAATCTACAATCCATTCTGAGAGTAAATCTCCCTCAACCTCACCTCCAACTTCTCCCTCGCATGCTGAAACTCCAGTTTTCGAGCGAGAAGTTGAAGAAACAACAACCACTACTCAACCCCAAAACATCTTAGATAAATCAACTCTTGAATCTCCTAAAGTACAGTCTCTAATTCACAAACTTCAAGGATTCTCAATATCACCAGAGAAATTTGAGTTATCTCAAGGTTGTGTAACTTCACAATTCGTTCCTTCTCACCCCCTCACCAGACTTCAGAGTGAAAAGCTTGGTATTGAAACTACTGAGTTACCTTTGCCTAAAAGGAAAAGAGCAAAGAAGACAACTAAAGGGTCTGATAGTGAAACTTTCTCATCATCATTCATTTCATATTCTCCAATGCGAAGTCAGCCATCCACTCCTCCACTCCAGATTGTCGTTCAACAGGGTACTGGAACTTCAATATCTATTTCTCAACCATCTCAAACCTCAATATCTGCTCCTTCCCAACCATCTGGAACTTCATCGACGCTATCATCCATTAGTAGCTCTACAATGGCACAGAACCCATGGAACAATAATGGTGTAGTCATAATGCCTGCACCTTTGCACCCATTGCCAACTCATCTTGAAAAATTGTTGCCAAAATTCAATCCAGATGCAGGCATATAGGTAGACAAACATATAAACAACTTTATGTTGTAAGTCAACTTACAAGGAGTTACTGAGGAAGATGTGGTTTTCAAACTTTTCCCTTATACCTTACAAGGATCAGTCGCATCTTGGTACTTTTCCTTACCATCAGGATCCATTACTAGTTGGAATATTTTCCAAGAACAGTTCTTAACTAAATACGATGATGATAGATCTATAGCAACATTAATCAATAATCTTTCAAATCTTAAAACAGAATCTAGAGAGCCTATAAAAAGGTTCAATTCACGATTTAATAAACTCTTAAATAAGATTCTTGATGCCTCTAAACCTAGTGAATAAGTTAGAAGTGAATGGTATATAACAACTTTACCTTCAAACATAGCTACCTTTGTAGATAGAGCTGCAAAACCTACTCTAGCAGAAAATATGAAAGAGGCACTTGCTATAGAAAAATGTATCATCGCCTTAGAAAATAAAGTTGCTCTTGAAGATAGAAAATCCAAAAAATTCACCTTCAAAGATGTTTCGAAGAAGAAAATGGCTAAAGATCCATATGATATGGAAGGTCTACAAAATGTTCTAAAGACTATGTCAAATGAAATGACAAAAATCAAGAAACAAGTAGCTGAGACTTCAAATAAAAAGTCATTTAGAAACTTTAAGAAACTAGAATCAAAACCCCCTAATGCTATATCTAATACAGAGACAGACCCCAAGGACGATGAAGAAGAAGATACAGTCTTATCATCTGAAGAAACTAAAGAAGAGGTAACTGTAGAATGTCAAGGGATGTGGCACTTCATTTTACCCAATTCTGATACCGATAATGAACAAGAAGATTTCCTAGTAAGTACTAGGATTAAAGGCACTCCAAAACCTGCTTAACTTAGAAGAAAAATAACATGGGTAATACTACTAAAGAAAAAGTTCCCACAAAGAAGTCTACAACGATACCTACTCAAAATCAGCCATCAACTTCCAATCCACCTTCAACATCTAAAACGTTAGCAGTTACATACTCTATGGATTACAACATTATTGAAAACATGAAGAAAACAAAGGCAAATATCACTATGTTTGAGCTTAGTAAACTCAAACATCAACAAAAATTGCTACTCAAGGAATTAGATGCAATACCTTTTTCTTCGCTTCCAAATTTTGTATTGTCTAAAGCTGCTAATGAGATAGGTAAACCACCATCCAGTAAAGTAAAAGCTACTGATGTTGTTCTAATTGGAGATAGATCAAATTCCCATGCTCCTTTTCTCTTAACCTACGAGATTTATAATATAAATCTACATAATTTCTTGATAGACTCAGAGGCTTCATCGAATATAATGTCAGCCTCAGTTTGTTCTAAACTGAATATTGAGCCCCAAAAGTCTGCAATCCATATTGTCTAGTTGGATAGAACTAAGGTCCAAGTATTAGGAGAAATCAACTCGGTTACCATTAGGTTATCAGCTGGTCCAAGAGTGGTACAGAGAATTGAAATTTTAATTACTGATATTCCTGAGTTCTATGGTTTGATTTTAAATAGAGACTGGTCTGAGAAACTTCATGGTTACATTTATACCGATTGGTCTCACGTGTGGTTGCCCTATAAAGGAAAGCCAAATCAGATTAAGATTGATCAGGAGAAGCATATGACTCATACTGTAATAGAGTTTGAACAAAAAAACTAGCCTATAGCATTCAATAATAACATTCTTGGTAACTACTAATCTGAATCATTCTTTGGTAATTTTACTGCTTAATCATCACCTTTCTCAGTTAATAATTTCACATCTCAAATTGAAATTTTTTCTCAAATAGATACATCAAGGTGTGTTAAAATTTTTGAGGAAATTGTAAATAGAACTATAGATAAACCTTTATTTTGGTCATTATATTTTGAAGGGTCTAAATCTAATGAAGGTGCAACAGCAGGATGTATTTTAGTTAGTCCTGAGGGAGAAAAGGCCATGCTATCATGCAGATTAGAATTTGAGTGAACAAAAAATATTGTTGAATACAAAGCCTTGATTCAAGGATTTTATAAAGAAATTGGTCTTAAGGTACAATATTTGAAAGTGTTTGGTGACTCTGAAATTGTTATAAAACAAGTTAGAAATACTATACATTGTCTTTCTAGTCACCTTAACATTATCAATCCTTGGTACAAGACCTTGTATCTCATTTTCTAGCATTTGATATTTCTCCCATTCCTAGATCCCAGAATGCAGCAGCATATTTACTAGCCAATGTTGCTTCTAAGCTCCTTCCATCTGAAGATTACAGTCCTAATAGATTTTCAGTAGAGTTAATTTTCAGACCATCAATTCCTGATAATGTCACTAACTGGCGAGTATTCAATCATGATGATGACATTTTAAAGTTCTTAACTTCTAATAAGTCCTATGATGATTAAATTATTGATGAAAGTGAGCATGATCTTCAAATAAAAGAAAAACTTGAAGAAAATTCAATACCTAAACCAGTGGTCAAACTTGAAGACCTTTATGACATCAAAGATAGGTTTAAACAGGTTACTAATTCAAAGCTTCAAAGTTCTACTTTGAGATTTTAATTAATATATCTTGGTACAAAGAACAAGCCACAAAACATCAATCTGGGATTAGGACTTACTTCAGAAGAAAGAATTGCATTTATCATATTGTTTCATAGATATAAAAATGTCTTCACTTGGAAATATGATGATTTGAAAACATATTATACTTCTTTCATACAACATACAATTCCAATGATATCTGAAGAAAAAACAGTACAGCGGAAATTAAGAAAAAATTATCCCAACCTCGAAAGTCAAATAAAAGCTGAATTAAACAAACTCTCGAAAGCTAAGATAATTTTTCCTGATAGACATTCAAAGTGGGTGTCCAACATGGTGCAAGTGAGAAAGAAAAATGGTGACATTAGAATTTGTATTGATTTTAGAAATCTTAATAAAGCGAGTCAAAAGGATAACTTCCCTTTACCAACAATGGAGCAAACTCTCCATTCAGTAGCTGGTTCTGAATTAATGTCTTTCTTAGATGGTTTTTCAGGGTATAACCAAATTTTGGTGCACCCCGATGACAGACTTAAGACTACTTTCAGAACTAAGTGGGGAACTTATGCCTATCAAAAAATATCTTTCGGATTAATCAATTTTAGAGTTACATTCCAAAGAGCAATGGACATAGCATTCAAAGGTCTAAACAATAAATCAGTAGTTATCTATTTGGACAACATTACTGTCTTCTCTAAGAAAAAATCAAATCATTTACATGATTTGAAACAAATCTTTGAACACTGTAAAAGGTATGGCATTTCACTCAATCCTAAGAAGTCCTTTTTTTCTCTTAACCAAGGTAAACTCTTGGGATTCAATGTATCAAAAGATGGCATTTATATTGATCTAGAAAGAATCAAAGAGATTTCTGATATCCCATTCCACATAATAAAAAAACAATGCAATCATTTTTAGGTCAAATTAATTTTGTAAAAGGATTTGTTCCATATTTTTCATAGATTGTTTTGCCATTACAAACCATGATCAAGAAAAAATCAGTGTTTAAATGGGGGCATATAGAAAAGGAGGCTTTTGATTCAATCAACCAAGCAATCATAAATGCTCCCACATTAAAAACTCCTAATTTTTCAAATCATTTCATTTTATATACTCTAGCATCTGATTCATATTACACAGCAGTGTTGACACAAATCAATGATCAAAACTTGGAAGAACCAATTTAATTTTATAGTTCAAACCTCCAAGGTGTTGAACTTAATTACTCCGAAGTTGAAAAGCAAGTCTTTGTTGTATACAAAGCCATTAAACACTTTTGGCCCTTTCTCTTAAAGGCTCACAAAAGTTATAGTCCCTTTTTCAGCAGTAAGACAGTCACTAGTTCAAAGGGAATTGGGGGAAAAAGGGAAAACTGGGTCACGACATTACAAGAGTATGATTTGGACATTAGACTAGCAAATATTGTCAAAGGCCAAGGTTTTTTCAGGTTGTTAGCAGGAGCTTCTAATATTCAGGAACATGAAGGTACAAACAATATTGAAGAAATCAATGAGATAAGTACCATTAATCCTGAATGCCAATATGCATATTTGATATTCTATTTGAAAAATGGTTATGCTCCTTCTAATATTTCCTACAAAAATAAACGTTCCATAAGACTGAAAGAAAAAACTTCATGATTATTGATGATGTGATGTTTACGGAATTATGATTCAATTTTGTTTAGATGCTTAGAAAAACATGAAGCGCAAAAGGTCTTGCAGGAACTATATGATGGTTTGGAAGGAGGACATTTTGGAGCTGATACAACAGCCCACAAAATTATTCATGTTGGGTATTACTGGCCCACCTTATTTAAAGACACTCATGAATATGTAAGGAAATTAAGAACATGTCAAACTGCAAGTGGAAGACAAAGGAAGCCAGCTTTTCCTTTGCAACCAGTGAACATTGAACAACCCTTTGAACAATGGGGATTGGATATCATTGGAGAAATTATTCCACATTCATCCAAACAACATAGGTATATCCTTACAGCTACATATTACTTTACTAAGTGGGTAGAAGAAATTCCTTTGAAGACAACAAACTCTGAGGCAATCATTTGTTGGCATTATGAGACAAGTGTTGTCCTTGATGGCAAATCACTCAGATGATAAATTATAGTGGAACAAAGTTATTTTCAAGTTCACGGAATTTTATGCAGAGAAAATTTTACTTCATGTAGAGAAAAGTTCACGGAATTTTATGCAAAGAAAATTTTATTTCATGTAGAGAAAAGTTCACATAATTTTATGCAGAGAAAAGTTTATTTCATGTGGAGAAAAGTTCACGCACTTTCATGGTTGGTTCATGGTATTAGTCCCACAGTTTTTGATCCTATGGTTTTGGCCCATGGTATTGGTCCACGATTTGAGGAAGAGCTTGCCTATATAAAGCAAAGGAGATCATTTGGCTTGGGTATGCTTTTGGGTTGAATATCTTAAGATATAAAATATTGGGTTATTGTTTCAAAAGCTCGATCTATATGAAATTGAAGTGGAAAGCGAATCTGTGAAGGGTGATCTCTCAAGCGCTGCAGCTGCGGAAGTGCGAAGGTGCCACAGAAGGCGTAGTGCGAAGGCGCCACAGAAGGCGCAGTGCGGAGACGCCACAGAAGGCGCAATGCGGAGACGCCACAGAGGCGCCACAGAAGGTGCAGTGCGGAGATGCCACAGAGGCGCCACAGAAGGCGCAGTGCGGA